>JAOWBL010000022.1:569165-644775 GCA_028564865.1 Zenarchopterus dispar | reverse complement strand
TTTGTTTTATGTGCCTGCCGTAGTAGCCGGCAGAGCGATCAAACTGACGCGCCACTACACAAACCAGCACGCTGGTGGCTGCTGGGTGCTAATTTCCACTCCTGGTGTGAACCAATATCTGCTATTACAGTTTCTGTCAGTAAATATTAAATAAACATCTGTTTAATTAGTTTGTTGACGTGCCGACTTTTACCAATATTGTTTGTTGTTTTTATTTTCAGACAATGACTAAAGTATTGTTTTGTGTTCTTAAATGGTAAAATTCAGTTTCTTCCTTGGATTTTTTTTTTTTGTGTGTCTTTATATTAAGCACAGTGTATGGACTTTTGTTATGTCTAGAAAAAAAGACTAAATTAAGCTTCTTAAAACACGCTTTTATTATTGCTCTTTCCTTTGATACAAATTTGCCGGGTCATTGACAAAATGTTGAGCAGATATTTGGAGGTCAAAGAAAGTTTAATTTTGGAAAGATTCTCAGCGTCATTTTTCTCTTAATTCTAGTTGTTAGACTCCGACTACATGAAATTATTTACGTAATTTGAAGAGTGGTCGCTCAGTGGGTCACATGGCGGCTTCATTAAACCCAACTGAAACCTGCTGCGTTTCCAACAGGCCATACGTGTCCTGGGTCTCCTTGGTGCTCTGGATCCCTACAAGCACAAGGTGAACATCGGCATGATTGATCAGTCCCGCGATGCGTCCGCCGTCAGCCTCTCCGAGTCCAAGTCCAGTCAGGACTCAGGTAAGGCTTTGATCGCTCTTACTAATAACACCAAATTTTTTTTTTTTTTTCACCAAGAGCCACAGTGTGGATTATATTAACTTTTTATTTGCATTCCTCAAATTTACGACGGTATCAGATTTTCATAGCAGCATCTGGAAAGTTTTTGAATTATCATGACACTTATTCAAATCTCAATGTGTTGATCGGTTCCCTTGGAACTGCCGTGGAGGATCTGTGTCAGTCTGGCAGTGTTTTTTTTTTTTTTTGTGTGTGTGTGTGTGAAATATCTTTTTCTTTTAAAGAGTTTATATGTCTAGGTTGAACTCCCCCGCTCCCAACTGCCCCTTTGCTGATATTCATTTAGCTGCTAACATTATGTTCTCGCTCAGAGCAGCTTTGTTTCATGTTGTTTTGTTCCCTAAAGCACATTCACACTATTTATCACCTAATATTTGGCTCAGACTTGTTTTTAATCCTGTAAAATGTTAATTTTATGCATCTTTCGCCTGTTGCGCTTATGAAATTTACATGTCATGGAAATCAGAATTGAATTTGTCCTCCTGTTTTAAGCTTTATAAACAAAAATTACAACGGATGGTCACGACTTGGACGTCAGATTAAACAAAGCTTTAGCTGCTTCTCCAAAGTCTGGGTTAGGTGGGTTAGTGGATCAATATCCAATAAATAATCAAATCCAATAAACTGTCTCCTTTACGTCAACTGTTTTTACTTTTTTTTTTTTTTCTGTTTAAAACCAACTGGCTCACGTCAGTGATGCAGATATTTTCATGACTGATGTTGCAAAACTGGAAATATTAGTCCAAGCCACCTTCTTTTTAATTATAGTGAGAAAAAAATAGCTAATTGAGACAGAGCTACATTTGATGCACCATAATTTTTTTTTTTTACAAAAACTGGCCAAACATAAATACTTCAGAGACGCTCTTCTTTTCAGACATTTGAATCAGCTTAACCTGGTTTACTTAAATGAGTTACATTTTATCCTCCCAAAAAGTTTTGCTCTTGTAAATGTTATAAACCTGAAGCTTGTTATGAAGTAAGAGCACTGGGGAGTGATGCTACACAGCCACAACCAAGGTCGTACTGTTGCATTAGAAGAGTTGATAAAGTAAATGACTTCAGGTTTGGGATTTCTGTGGACGTTCATTCTTTCAAATTTCATTTCTGAAGGAAAAAAAGAGAAACAGGAAGAGGAAAAAAGTTCTGGCTCCCTTTTGATCTGAATCCAACTAAATATCTTCCTGAATAGTATTCTGCCACAACCCAAGTTTTTTATTTTTTAAATTTTTTTTAAAGACAGTGGAGATGGTTGGATTAAGCTGACCCAGTTCAGGGAGATTCCAAGGATCTGTTTAAAGGTCTTCCAGCGATTTATATCACTTTTATTTGTGAGAAGGGATTACATGTAGAGTCCCTGCATGATTAAATGCATCATTTTATCAGCTGAATTATTCTTTGTCTGTCTGAGGTCTTTTTCATCAATATGTCACTGATTATCCATCAGTACCGTAAAAAAAGAACTGTAAATGACTGATCACAACCTCTCTCTGTGGGAATGGAATATCTTTCTATATTAGTCTTTGTCCTGAATTTAACCTCTTAAAATCCACTAAAAACTTTTTTTGTTTGTTTTGGCATTAAATTTAAATACTTAACACAATCAAGTCTTTGCCAGTATTATCAGGGGAAAAAAGAATAAAAACTGATGCCATTGCTGTTTTTCTTTTTTTTTTTTTTTTTTGGTTCAAAGAGGAATCTTACCAGTGTCCAGGTTTATCCCATTAGTAATGCTTCTTGTATTGTATCACGTTAATTTTTAGATTCACCATGACTAAGTGCAGAAATTCTCCTGATAATTCTGGAGGATTTGACGTGAACATTTCACGCTGTCGCTTGCAGGCCGTCGTCTTGGGTATCTCAAATCCATGATGGTGCGATAAAAATGTACATCTGTCTTTCGTCATGTGTTTGGAGGCCGCGGGCCTCCGCTTTTCTGATCCAGGCATGCGTCTCGGATTGTGACCTTGGACAGTGCGCTAATGGTTTTACCAGTTTGTTCTTGAACTAAATGGACTGTGACCAGAGCTGGAGATTTTATATCTGTTGGCAGATTTGTAAGGGTTACCGTCTGGAGCACTAGTATATCTGACGGGGTATTTCTGTCATGTGAGAGGACGCTGGATAGATTCATCTCATCACCTGACTTCAAGTCATCCCAGTCGCATCAAAACAGAGAAGGGCCATAAACCTGATGAAATGCTGCATCTGTTCTCCCAGAAACTGACAGTGTTGTTTCTTTGTTTGCTCCTATGGCTTTTAAATTGCTCTTTCTTCTGTGTAACTGAAAGTTAAATTACTTCAGGTGTAAAGCCATCTATAGTTACAGATGTTTGGGCATCTATCACAATCCCTGATTAACTCTTTAATAGTGAAATAAGAAAATATTCAACAGTAAAGCGGCTGTTTTCAGTCTGCAAGAAATCTGCTGCAAGAAATCTGCTGGTCTGTCATGTCTTCAGAGTCTGAGAGGAAACATCTGGAGAAGCTACAACTGTACTACAGAGTAAAATGCTGGACACCAGACATTTGTTTTCTCATGTGCTGTGAGTCCATCTGTACTTCCTGTCACAAAGATATTACTAAAACTATGAATTTCAAGAGTGTGTTATTTGTTTAAAAGACACTGTTTGTCTGCTTTCAGAAATCCAAAAAAAAAAGAGAGAAAAAAAACCTCCCCAAACTTCCAGGCATCTCTGCTGGAGGCCTTGTTTAACTCATTATTTTACAGTCAACCTTTACTGTGCAATGGATCACAAGGTTTACCCATTTATTTAGCTGCACATATGCGAAAGACAAACCATTGTGTCGTCAAAAAACTTTCTAAATGACTGATCCCGCTGATCTTAAATCAGCTTTAGCCTGCAGAGTATGGAAATTGTGCAGGACGGAGCAAACACGGCACTAATAAAAGCATCTTCTTTAAGTTTGATCATTTTCAGGGGTTGCCGGTGGATGAGTATTTTTCATATTGGATGGGAATGATGCCATGATAACACTGAATTGTGACCTCTTAGGCTGCATTTACATTTACACCGCAGGGTTCAAGAGATCTGATTCCACTTTTTTAACTGCTGTGTGGCACAGATAATATATGACCTGTGAACAGAAAAACCTTTCAAAAGTACATGGATTTTAGTATTTTTAGATCCATTTCAGACCTCATTCATAAGTGGAAATAAATCTGGTATAAATCGTCTGCCATGTAAGTGGTCAGATCCAAGTTTCTCTGTTTATTATGGTCTTCTTCTTTGCCGATCTTCTGCTGTGTCTTTCATTCAACCTCAGGAGTAATAAATGGACCCGGAGCGTCCGTTAAAGACATTAACGTTATCTCAACTGACAACATATCACTATAAACACATACAAGCTGTGAAACACAGAGGAACCGAGTCAGTGCACGAAAGAAAATGGATCCATCTTCTGTATCTTCTACCAAAATACTTGGAACAAAACCTGAAGTCTAAACCTTGTACTCTAGTTTCCCCAGATGTTGACCAGCATCAACACAAATATCAGATATGGCTCGCTTGGGTCCAGTTCTTGGTTGTTCTTTTTGTTGTTCAGGTTCTTGAAAAGCTTCTTCTGGGTCTCTGTGTTGTTTTTAGTTCTTGGGTCCTGGCTGGTTGTCCAGATTTTTGTTTTGGGTCTTTTTTTTTGTTTTATTTTTTGTGGTATCTTTTTCATCATGGTTATAATAATTTAGATGACTTTTAATAGACTTTTGAATATATAAATAAGTAAAATATTCTACAAATAAAATAAGAAAGAAAGTGGAGCTGGACTTCTCTGCGTTATAAACTATTACTATTGATTTGATTTGGGGGTACAAATGTTTTGTTAAATGGACAATTAAAAAAAACCTGGAATACTGTTTTTAAATACCGTACTAACAAATTATTGCAAGGGTAAAATAAAGTATTCTTATCCTAATTTTTCAGAGGTCCAATTCTTGTTTTTTTCTGATCTGATTTTGTGTTTGTGTCCACTGTGATCATTATACTTTGCATAATATGAAAACCCACAGATGTTTTTTAAAAATGTATTTATTTAGATTTTTTTGTGGCTTTATTTTGAAACTTGCTAGACAGGAAACATGGGTAGAGAGAGGGGGAAACACACACTACAGGCCGGGATTCGAATCTGCGCCCCCTGCATGAGGGCGATAGCCACTGTATAAGGTGCACTGGCTCACCCCACAGAGCTATAGAGGGTCCTGATGTTTTCTTCTTAACTAGTTCAAAAATGAGTTCAGCCTTCATTCTCGAACAGAGTAAAACGACTGCCACTGCTGTCAAACTGTCAAAATAAACCCCAGATTTCACATTTGTCCCCCTACTAGCGGACTACAGCACCAGTGAGATGCTGGTGAACATGGGCAACCTGCCCCTGGATGAGTTTTACCCCGCAGTGGCGATTGTGACTTTGATGCGCATCCTGAGAGACCCTTCGCTCTCCAACCACCACACCATGGTAGTCCAGGCGGTCACCTTCATCTTCAAGTCTCTGGGCCTGAAGTGCGTCCAGTTCCTCCCGCAGGTCATGCCCACCTTCCTCAATGTTATTCGGGTCTGTGATGCCAGTATCCGAGAGGTAGGAATAAGAGGAGCGAGGCTTTGATTTGATTGTTCTCTCATTCATCAAGCTGGTTTCACACTCCTCTTTCTCATCTGTGTCCCTGTTTCCTTTAGTTCCTCTTCCAGCAGATGGGAATGGTGGTGTGCTTTGTGAAGATTCACATCCGCCCCTACATGGACGACATCTTCACCCTTATCAGAGTGAGTAATTGTGTATACTTTTCCTGTTGTCCCCAAGCTCTGAGCATTCATCATCGAGCTTCTCTTATTTTCCTCCGAATCAGGGAAATTGCTGAGAACTCTTAATTACAGCCAGTTTTCTCTTCTTTCCTCATTAGAAGTAATGTGTGGCCCTCTGTCACAGGAATAAACAACATTTGTAATGTTAAATGTGTCTAGCAAGATTAAACAGGCTTTGGAGCTGAGAAATCAAGATGGATATTTACATTTCAATTTTTTTTTTTTCCAACTTGCCCTCGTTTTTTAGTATTAGACTTCCTAATTTAAGGGCCAGATGTGGTTCTGAAGTTTATTTCCATTCACGGTGCCCAATTCATTAACTGTTGATGACTCATTGCATTCATTATCATCACATGATGTGGAGAACCTTATAAAGCTTTGGTCCAAACATTTGCACAAACCTGCTTCGCACGTAATCATGCGGCAGGGGCAGAAACTTCACATGACTGTCTTCGCATCGGACACTCTTAACGAAACGTTTGCAATGCTGGTAATTCCTCCCGATGGAAAATAATTTAGAGTACTGGATCGCTGTGCCTCAGGTCCCAAGGAGTCAATAAATGGCCGGTGAAACAAAGACTCTATTCATTTTTGTTCAAGTTCAGCTGCTGCGCCCAGATGAGGGGGCTGCTAGAGCAATTCAGGACGTACTCTCACTCTCTGAAATCAGCTGCCACGGGCAGGGACAGCAGGAAGTTGGGGGATGCCTGGGACCTCTGGTAACTAACAGAACATATTTGCCAGATCTCACAGCCGAAGCGGATTGACAGGTCGATGAATTTCGTGACTTTGCCATGACGACGAGTGCTATTATTTCTGACGTACGCAGCGGCTGTGTTCGCCTTGTCCAAAACAACCAGCTCAGAGACGGAGAAGCTGACAGTAAATCTCCTTCATTCCCGGTGATCCAGCAATGCTCCCCGTGTGCTTCTGGCTGCTGAAATCTCTGTATTTCCAGAGGGAATTCTGTCCAGGAATTTCTCTCACACTTATTGATGGAAATACATTTTGACCCAGTTCTGCAGACCCACTTAACATCTAGGCCCTATAATGAAGAAAAGTGATGAGCTAGTGCTTTGGACGTTCCCTCTTTAAACTGTAAAAATTAACATTCAAAATTTGGTGGAGCACTGATTTAGGTCATAGTGACTCTAATCTGTCTTCTAGCTTAGAAACTGGTCACTTTTATGTCAGGTTTTTAGGTCATACTTTATATTTTAGAAAAACAACTGGGCCCAGGGGATCCTTCAGAAAGATTGATGTGAAACTGTTAAAGTCTTCAGAAAGGTAGTAAAGACATTTTGCCGTCAGTTGGATGAGGAATTGATTCCTGTCACGAAGTGGGGCTGTGGAATTCCGTCATCAGCATCTCTGATCAGAATCTGAGCTCTCTTTTACTGTTTACTTCGAATATTGCCATTAATCCTATTCAGTCTTTGTGTCTGTGCTGACATCCCCTAATCCGTGTAGTTTCTATGGCAACCAACACGCATTGGATGGATGTAAATAAGTCAAAAAGATTGGGATGAACTGGTTTGCTGCTGTTGCAAATGGTTATCCAGAGCCACGTAGCAAGTTTTGCAGCAGAGATGGCGGGAACACTTCTGTTCATGGTTTTATTTGTTGTGCATTCAGCGGCAGCGGCGGCAATGTGTCAGTACGGCAGAGTTTACAGTCCAGTCAGGTTTGACAGACGACAATTAGAAACCCTTTTTTAATAACCAGACTGTTGGGATTGAGAGTCATCTGCGGAAATTTGATTAAAATCACACCTGAAACCTCCTCCATTTGAGACTGGAATCCCATTTAGGGAGGAGCTGAATTTCGTGTGGCTTTTCTGGGTGTTTGTAGTGTCAAAACAGTTATCTGGATGAGCTGACAGTGAAATCTGGACTGGCTTTATGAACATAATTTAAGTGTATAAAATTACAAATCCCTAGTTCCCAAATGTCATGGAAGACTGTTTGTTCCTTGTATATTTATACAAAATCTGGAGAGTGCTTTCAAGTTTACAAGTCATACAACACACAAAGGTACTCTCATTAATACTACAATATTGTGATCACTTTTTTAGGAGTACTGGACGCCCAACAACCCCATGCAGAACACCATCATCCTTCTGATCGAGCAGATTGTGGTGGCGCTCGGGGGAGAGTTCAAGCTCTATCTGCCTCAGCTCATTCCACACATGCTGCGTGTCTTCATGCACGATAACAGCAACGGGCGGAGTGTTACCATAAAGGTGAGTTCAATGATTTGCAGATCACACATCAAAGGTGCTGGATCCTGCAGAACTATGTTCCTAGAGGGCTTGAGACATTATGACAAGATACTGTAATTTAATGAAAGAAATAATTTTATTGCTTCCAGGCCCATACATGCAAAGCAACCCATCATACTTCCATCGGACCCGTTAAGCTCGTCTACTCGAGGTCTGCATACCTGACTGCATCATTTGTAGATTTATACTGCACTACTCCTCAGTTTTGATTTTTGTTTACAGTTTCATCTGTCTGCATTTGTTTTTAATCTGCAGGCCATTACAAAGGGAGGATTTTCTTATTTTTCAAATAACAAATACTTTTTTTTCGATACATGGGTCCTTCGTACAAGCTCAAGGCCACTGGATGGTTTATACATGTTCCCGTCATGAATAATCTGTGCAGGAAGACTGACATTTAAATTTTCCATTAATCATCATTAACATATGAAATGTGAATAATGATACATGAAATATGTGTCATAAGTCTTCTCATGAGAATGTAAAGCAGCTATATCAGAGATTAATTATAGTTCAGTGACCATAATAAATTATACTTATGCATGTCCCTGTATCACATGACCTTAAATCTTTTTGTATAATGAATGATTTGTAGATCAGTGTTGACCGCCTCGTTTCACATCTGAGAGTCGTGCTGACATCATGTGACTTGTGTGTTGTGAATCTCAATGGCTGGATTGAAAAGATCATATTTCAGATTTTAGTCATAAATTAGGAGTAGAGTGTGTGTTGTAAAGGTGTTCCCAAAACTCCACAGTCATAAAGAAAGCACAGGAGCTCATCCACAGTTGATTTGTCAGAGTTCTGTTTGCTCCAGTATCCATCGAGACCAGTTCACTTGTAATATGACTTGTAATATGTCGGTTCAAAGACAACAAGCAGTTGTCAGGGGTTTCTCTCAAACCCGTAATTATGGTTTTGGGGCAGGAACCACAAAGGCAGGATCATAAAGAGTACTGTCCGTACCGGCTTCCATTCTCTGGTTTTGTTTTGTTTGAACGCCTGCAGTGGCAGATAATTCAACAGCCCACAGTCTGGATGGTCTTTAACGCGGGTCTGGAGTCTAATCTCCAGCAAAGGATGGGGGTCATGAAATGGGGGGAAGTAAGAGTCAGCTTACCTACCCGTCCAAAAAAAGAAGAAAAGAAAAACACACTTCCATCATTTCAATGAGCTTTTCAGTCCAGTGCCTCCCACTCTCACTCATGCACACGTACAAATAGTTGTACACCTTCACCTCAACTTCCTGCTGTCTCGCCGTGTGTACGTCAGACACGGGTTGGCGGTTCTGAGAGCAGGAATGGTCATGGGAATTGTCTGGGGGGCGGTTGCATTTGTTGTCTGAGACCACTGTGGATCCTTCCACAGTAAGCATACGGGGTCCACACATAATTACTTTCAATGTTTGGCCACACCACAGTCCTCAACAACTGTTTACGCGATAGTAAAATTAATGTTTGTGACATGGAACCAAAATCACTTGTTTCACTTCTAAACAACTCGGGTTCATCAATGGTTTTCTTTTATAAACCAAATGACCAGCAGTGTTGGTTCTTTGGCTTTCATGAGTGTTAGTGATCAGGGAAAAATTTTATCAGGATGGATGGGGGGATGAATTATTCCTCCTCATGGGAGAAATTCAAATTGCTCAGCATTTCTCATATATACCAAAAAACAAATAAATGACTAAATAAGAGAGAAGGCACCTTGTCAGTTAGTGATTGTTGATGCTTGCAGTAAAAATGTATAATAAATTATTAACGTGACCAGCTTGCTGCTGTATGAATAGGCTGAAAATGAATTTAATTAAAGAGGGGAAAGAAGTGAACAAATACCAATTTAAAAATGCAGAAGACACAGCAGGGATAATACCTGCTAATATTGGAACAATTTTACAACGAAGAATGACTTTTTTTTTTCCTTTAATTAAAATGTTTCGAGAAAAACTCAAAGTGCACTAAAACAAAAGTTCAATAAAGGGGCTTGATCAGACCAACTTAATACAACTTGAGGTTTTGGTAAATAAAATCACATACCTACAGTAAAAGAAACCCTATCATGGATCAGTTAAAATTCTCAGGGTTTCCTCGTGTCACCATGTTTGACATCTTGCTGTACTGATACGTCTTCCTTATGCAACAGTGCTGACATACTTTGATCATTTTGTCCGCCATTCTTAAATAAAGCATTAGTCATGAATATCGTTATTTATGCTTTATTTATTTCCTATAGAACATAATCGACAGAGAAGTCACCGTGGTCTCATACTGACATCTTGTAAGATGGAAGAGGCTTTTCAAGTTCAGTCCCAGATTCTGATTTTTTTTTTTTCTTTTCTTTTTGCCAGAAAAATCAAATCCATAGCTCATGTGACGTTTCACTGATTAATTGATTTGGACGAGTCTGTGCTAGGTTACAGCCCCAATTTAGATCTAAAATGGCTAAGAACTATTATGTGGTGTTTTGATGGTTTGTAACATGAATCGTGTTGTATCAACTTTATTTTAAAAAGTGAACTTATTAGATGTCACCACAATGTGGAGACTGCAGCATCTCTTCATTTTGACCTTTCATGTGAAATATGTGAATGAAACAGTAGTTCATTTGTTCTTTTAATTGTTTTTTTAACAGCAATTTGTGTATATTTATCTCTTTTTTTATATCAAACACATCTAAGTACCAAATTGATCTATTTCTGCTGAATATTTTGAATTCTGATTGGTTAAAGTGTGATAAATAAAATTACAAACTATTCTGAGTAACAAGAGTCACTCATATTTTTTTGTTCATGCTTTTAAAACATTAGAATTGTGCAACTCGTGGCTTAATGTGGATTCATAGTTTTATATTAAAAATAACTTTCTTTTTTTGTCTTTACAGATTTTGTTACAGAATATAAGAATAACATAGCTTAACTGAGCATGTGTCCTTTTCCAATGTTGTCATGTAGTTTTCTTTCCCAGGTGTCTTTCTGTGTGGAAATGTTTTATTGTTAAAGTACACCTTAATAGTAACTCTGAGGCTGATTATGCATATCAGTCACACACGCAGTACTCCAGACCTACAAGAACTCCTGAAAGAACATTATTTGGGTTATTGACTTGTTAAAATAATAAAATGTTGAGCTCTTTTTGGTGTACCTCAATAAAATAATTGATCCCTCTGAAACGCAATAAAACTACTTCCATTTAGTTGTTGTGGTAATGAGACGCTTGTGGTCTTCTTCTTCCAGCTGCTCAATGCCATCCAGCTGTTCGGTGCCAACCTTGACGACTACCTGCACTTGCTGCTGCCTCCCATCGTGAAACTGTTCGATGCCCCTGATGTTCCTCTTCAGGCTCGCAAGTCAGTACCGAGTTAAGGCTCTACTTCTGTAGGATCAGTGAGGGATCTAGTGGCAAATGAAATATATTCATTTAGCTTAAATGTTCAGTAGTGGTACAGAAATTGAAAAATGAGTAGCTTCCTGTGATGTGAGGAAAGAAGTTCAGGGGTTGACTGAGTTCATCTTTACTTCTGGAAAGTGAACCTTTATCTTGGTTTTGAATGTGCTGACACATGCTTCTACTGTCTTCTTGACTGTTTTAAAGTCTTGTACAGTGAGATGTGCTTCTGTTTTTCTCTGTGCCTCAGGGTTGCCTTGGAAACTCTTGACCGACTGACAGAATCCCTGGACTTCACCGACTACGCGTCACGGATTATACACCCCATTGTTAGGACACTTGACAGCACGCCAGAGCTGCGCTCCACCTCCATGGACACCCTGTCCTCTCTAGTATTCCAGCTGGGAAAGAAGGTAGGGTTATTTGTCCCTTGAGCTGCGTTTTAAATGTTGCTGTTGTTGAGTACACTCGTTTTCCTACTGTTGGCTTCCTATGAACTCCACTTCTGTAATCCCCCCCCCCCAAGTCCCCGCCGTCTCTATTACTTCCTGCCAGACTGCTGATGTCATTGACTGTTTGCCGGCAGGGGGTGGTGTTTATTAGTGTGGATGAGGTCACACTTACCCCTGCCTCAACTCTAAAGCCTGCTCCTTTTCATCCCGGGATCCTCGTATCGTTCTGACGTCTAACCACAGAACTAGCAGCCCCGCTTCCAGCTCCGTCTGGAGACAAACATGTAGGGAAAGCTTTGAATGTGAGACTCGCCGAGGTTAGATGCTGGCGCTGATACCCAGTTATTTACTTCATGGTGAAGCAAAAGGCTCATTTAGACGAAACCACATGAAGCACATGTAGGGTTTTTATTTACTTCCCTTTTGTTTTCTTCTTGTTTTCAGTACCAGATATTCATCCCCATGGTGAACAAAGTCATGCTGAAACACAGGATCAATCACCAGCGTTACGACATACTCATATGTCGCATTGTTAAAGTAAGTACCTCCACTATACACAAATTAACAAGTGATCAGGGTGTCTCCAGATTGCATGAGCACCAAACTTAATTCTTTCCCTCTTGTCCTTTGAAATCCAACTGCTATGTCACAAAGTTACTGCACGTGGTTTGGCAACGAATCGCGTAATCATAAAATAAATATTTAATGTACAATGCTTCATAAACCTGTCAATGTTGTGTTTATCAACAGCCTTCTGGAAGGAAATCTAAGTTCAGAAAACATGTTTTGATGCTGGACTCAACTGTTCACATATGTCTGGCTTGTGTGTGTGTGTGTGTGTGTGTGTGTGTGTGGCTGTACTAGGGCTACACTCTGGCAGAAGAGGAAGAGGACCCTCTAATCTTCCAGCATCGCCAACTTCGTGCTAACCAAAGTGACACTCTGGTCAGTGGGCCGGTGGAGCCGGGCCCTATGAAGAAGCTTCACGTCAGCACTACAGCACTCCAGAAGGTCTGAGGGAATATTTGGGATTTCTCCCTTTTGAAAATTGGATTTTTATTTATGCTTCCATATCAAAAGATTCACATACAAGCCCAGTTCTTGTTTACTGGCGTTTTTACAAGTGTGGAAATTACACAGCTCTGAGTTTAAGGCTGCAGTTTAACTCTGGTTGTTGGCGTATGAGTCAACAGATGGGTGATGGATTGAAATAAATACCTCAACAAATAAGCAGAACTCAGTGAATGCAGATGCGTCCTTTTACAGCACATGGAGTCATGCAGTAGTTTTAACGTGAGAATGATTTATAACGCTATGGTTTGAAAACCCACAGAGGATGCAGGCTGACATATCGTACAGGGTTTGGGACAGTGCTGTTGATCCGTACGCCTCTTCTGATTACCTGTAACTAAAATGTTATGTTTGCATCTCAGCATGAGCATTCCCCACAGCGCCTTCGGTACTCATGTCTGGAGAAAGCGTTGCTCCCACTCACTTCCCAGTGACTTCTGCAACGGATCATTTCTCTCGCTGTGCAGGCTTGGGGTGCTGCCAGGAAGGTGTCCAAAGACGACTGGCTGGAGTGGTTGAGGCGCTTGAGTGTCGTTCTTCTCAAGGAGTCCTCTTCTCCAGCCCTGCGATCGTGCTGGTCACTGGCACAGACTTACATCCCTCTTGCGAGGTACAACCACAGCTGTCATGTCAAGTTATGAGTTCAAAGTCACAGACATCAGAGAATTTGCAGCTTTGTTCTTGCATTTGAAAATACTACCAATGTTGCATTTGATTATAAAATAGTCCTTTTGCAAGATATTAAAACTGAGATGTTTATTTTATACTATGTGCATCATTATGTGAATTTGTAAGCTTCTGTTCTCTACAGAGACCTGTTCAACGCGGCCTTCCTGTCTTGTTGGTCTGAGCTGAGTGAAGACCAGCAGGATGAGCTCATCCGCAGCATTGAACTGGCTCTCACCTCTCAAGACATCGCTGAGGTCACGCAGACCCTGCTTAACTTGGCCGAGTTCATGGAGCACAGTGACAAGGTAGCTAATAAACTATATTGGAAGGGACATGTTATGAAAATAATCCATTTTCTGTTCTTGGGAGTATATATTTGGGTGTCAGAAGTTACTGCAAGGCAGAACCCTGTCACTTGCGTCTGGAAGTGGGTCGTTCAGGGATGCCCCAGTTTTCACGGTGCTGTCAGTACAGATCCAGATCAGAGTAGAGAGGTCCATCCTCCTTGTCTTTATCTTCATGTTCACGCTGCATTTGCTGTACCTTAAAGTAGGAGGAGTAAAGCTGTGACACTGAGTTCAAAAGAGGTGAAACTCATGAGAAGGGGGGCTGGAACAGCTCAAACCACCCACTAAAACTGGCTGTAAACCTGTTTGAAAAATGATTAAAGCATGTCACATTTTAAATAATTAGGAAATTTAATATTATGTTGAGACAGTAATTAATCCCTGGATATGCACAACATATCACATATGGTATAATGATGTTTAAAAAAAAAAGTCTTAAAGGTTCTCCAGCTGGCAAACTGATGGTAGAAGCAATAATGAACATGACTTACATACTTTATTTTGTCTTCTATCATCAACATCAGCAAATCTACAAGCGAAGGTGTGTGAAGGAATTCCAGTGTTTTGATTTTATGCATCTGTTAGAGTTAAATGGTTAGCCAGATGTGAGGGCCTGTAACTGACAGCTCATTTGCTGACATACTTTTGCTGAACTTCCAGAACCGCAATTCACTGGAGCTTGAGTAACAGCGTCACCTTTTGCCATGAGCATCGGTGGCACAGTGCAAGTGGTCTTGAGTTTAACTGAAATAACAGAAAAACATGGTCTGGCTTAAAATAATATTTTAGTTTAAGTAGCAAGTTATCGTGTAATGCAAAGCATCGTGCATCTTAACACTTAACTGGAAATTACAGTAATAGAGTTGATGAGCGGGGATGGAGGACATCGCACTTGAAACCACAGCAATTATTTTACACTTAAGTGTTGCAAATCTACTCACAGATTACCAGATGAAGCATTTCCAGATGGGAATTTCTCTAGCTTCTCTTTACGCTCCTGCTTGGCCACACATGCTGGGCTAATCAGCGTTGATACTGTTACTTTGAGGCCTAGACTGTCGTGGTTTGGTCATTATATGGCATTTTCAGAGGGAACACTTGCTGTGAGGCCTCAGTTGAAGCACATAAAAATCTGCTGTTCCGAGCCAGTGAAAATAAGGGCAGAGGCTGCTAATTTCCATTTGAGGACAGTATAGATCACAGACAATCGTTCAGTCAATTACTTTCAGAAAAAAAAAACCCAAAAAAACTAGGCTTATTTTATATGGTCTCTTTTTCCTTTTCCAGGGCCCTCTGCCCCTGAGGGATGATAATGGCATCGTGCTGCTTGGTGAGAGAGCTGCCAAATGTCGTGCCTATGCCAAGGCTCTGCATTACAAGGAGCTGGAGTTTCAGAAAGGCCCCTCTCCTCTCATTTTGGAGTCTCTTATCAGGTAGGATGTCTGGAAACTTCAGGAGCAAACATGTTATTTTAATTAGATAAAAACCATGGCCTTCATAAACTCAGAAGTTGAACTGACGTCCTATTCATACTGCATTAAAATGACCTTTAGACCTGCAGTTTTTCTAAAATTACCCTAACCCTTGATGAAAGAGGAACAGTTTTTTGCTGCGTGATGCAGCCACACTTGTGTTCATCTCATCCTCGTTCTTCTACTCATCTGGGCCTTTTGGCCGTTTCTCAATTCCCAAGAACACATTAAGAAACTTATTTCATGCTTCTCCATGTGCAGCTTAATGTTGATTCATTTTGATAAGTTTATCATCTAAAAATAGAGGATCATCACACTGTAAAACAATATCACACCATGTACTACAGTGGCCACAATTACGCCGGTAAAAAGGTAGAAAAGATGTTGAGAGGAACTGTTTTTTAAAGATTCTGGCCCGCACATCACCGAATCACTGACGTGCATTCGGACGGGATTAAAATGGTGTTTGTTAAAATAGGGTAGGTAATTTGCAGTGGAAATTTTACTTTACAAATCCCAGACGTGGTTCCTTTTTGGACGGGATTAAAACACAGACGTCCTCTGTGATTATTACAAATGACTGCAGGTCCCTAGATAATTTTAATCCAGTGTGAATGGGGCACAAGTGTTCTTTCCACATAACATTACCCCGTTTTTTAAAATGTAAATGTCATAGAGAAATTAAAAAAATAAAAACAAATTGTATTTAATGGTCCACTTTAGCTTATTTACTTTAGAGTGGTCATATTATGCCTACTTAATTTTAATCACTGGTAACTCTGGAAAAGCTTTGCACCCAGCATAACTCCAGTGGCCTCTGGCACCTCTTCAAGTGCCTCAGGATGACACAAACACAGCCTCACAAGAATAAGCTCTTTTTAAAAACAAGCAGAAATAACTTCAGAGTTTCTGATTGGTCAAATCCCTGGAGGCTTGCTGGCGGACAGAGCCAGTGACTCATCACAGTGCACAACAAAAATATGTGTGTGGCCAGTCACACATATATTCAACACATTGTCAATACTATGTTTTCCCTATTTCCTGTGAAAGACCTCAACATCTCAAATCCTTCTTCACGTGTTTTTATTTATTTTTTTATGAGATACATGAAGGTCAATTGATTTCTTTCTCTTTTTAGTGCGAGAGAGCTTAAACGTGTGAGGCTAGGTCATTGCACCCACGATGTTTGAACTAAAATGCACACAACATAGTTGATGCCAGCAGAACACACAGTTTATTTACCACTTGTGCTTCTATTTCATGACCTTTCAGTTATGGACCAGCACCAGCTTTCAGCTGTAACCTCTGTGCATTGTACTTGTTCATAATTCAGTCCTCTCTAAAGTGTAATGAAAAAAAACTTAAAGGTTTCTTTTTTTTCCATTGCTTGCATAGAAAAACAAGCTGCTTCCACAGAGCAACCAGCTTTTCCACAACCAGACCGCACAAAACTAAAGATTGCATTTCTCTGGAGACACTTTGGAAACAAAAGCAAAATGCTCACTAAGAAGTACTGGTAGTTCCATCTGGAAGGAGAACGTACTCAATCCTTCCTTATATATGCTTATTTGAAATACTGTCATTTCACATAAAGATATTTGCTTATTTTAAATGACCTCTATGACATCATAGAGAGCTGACTTGAAAAAAAATCTCCAGAATGACATGTTCTCAGCTTGTTCATGGGAATATACTGTTCATTTACCGAGATGCCTTTTTAAATGCGTCGAAGATGATAATTTAACATAGTAACACTGTAGATAAGTCATAAACACAGTAAAGCATGATACAGCAACTTTGGTTTAAAAGTAGCTGCCATTTAAACAGAAAAAACACATACAAGTCACCATAACAGTCAATGTTGTTTTATTGTATATTAAACAACATATAATTTGTATACACATTGAAATTGCCTTATACATTTCTTCCTGGGCTTCAACCCTTTGAAATCTTGTCCTCTTTTCCAATCCATTTTCAGTTTTTTTTAAAAAACATTTTTTTTTATTCCTGTACCTTTGGCATGACATGGCGAAATCTGTTTTCCAGTCATCTAATTGGACGCTTGCCTTCTTTTCATCTACGAGTGTCTGGACTTGTGTTTTTGTGGGGCCTGTTTTCAATTTCTCAGGAGCCTTGATGATGATGAATGATGGGAGCGGCACTCTGGTGTTATCCCCATCTGGTTCTCACCTCTCTAGGACTTCCCATAAAAGATTTTGACTCCAGCGTGCAAAACCAGTCTTTACTGAGTCGTTGCTTTATTAAAAAAATAGAGAAAAAAATTCCTGCATATCTGCTGTGCTGTTACTGATGACAAGGAAGCATCAAGGCTGAGGAGAAGGGAGCAGTCATGTGACCCTCTGAGGGAGGCTGGTTTGAGCTCTGACCTTCTCAGTCTACACGTTAAAGTGTGTGTAGTTCGTAGTGTAAAAGCATTTTAAGACATCAAAAGGTCTAGAAAACCACTACATTCAATCCATTTACTAAGTGCCTGATGTGAGTTATTGTGTGTGTTGAATATTTTTTATTCTTTGATGTGCATCTTGAAAATTCAGAGTATGTGTGATATTTTTTTAAATATCACACATTTTTTTAAATACATTTTATGTCATTTATAAGAATAAACTGCTATTTCAGGTAAAGTCACATGATAATCAATCAGCTTCAAAAATGTGTACTCAGAACAAATGTGTCACTTTTTTAAAAGGAAGTGAATCCATCCACAGAATCTGCAAGGTCAGTGCTCCAAGTCTGCAGGTATTTACCATAAATGCTCAAAGGAATTCCTTCCTGGTTCTAAGCATAATAAAATAGTGTTATGGTTTTCAAGGTAGTAAACCCAGGGGCATTTAACTAGATGACAGAGTAGAAGAGTGCATGTGTGTGTGTGTGTGGTCTTAATTCCTTTAAAGGTGCCATGGGACCTTTTATCAGGATATCACATTAGTGGCTCAAGGCGAATATGAATGGAAAATAAGTGTAGTTTAAAAAAAAGAAGATAAAACTAAGGTATTAAAACCTGTTTGAGACAATATTGGTACTTTATTTGTTTTAAAAAATACTTTTATTTTCTATCACATAAAACAACATCATTAAAGAGCTGTACACATTTTACAAATTACACACTTTCACCATGAATGGGGGGGGGAAAAAAACATCATATGTGACATGTATATCCCATGATCTTATACCTTTAATTAGCTTCTACCAGTCTGTAATGATTTCTTGCTGAACCAGACCAGTCTGGGCTGGTTTTAGTTTTTGGTAACTGACTTAAATCTTAACATTTAAGACAAATGAGAGGGAGAGAGAATTAAAATCTAGTAGCCCTTAAAGGATAGTGGTTTATAAAAACAAACAAACAAACAAAAGGCATCTAATCAAAGCTTTTAAAAAATAAAATATTTTACTGATAAATACACAAAACGAAGTACAATTTACAATCAAAAATGACAAAAACATTACACATTCAACTGATTCGACAGTCATCTGATTTAACGTGGCCATCACAAATGGCTTTTTCATTCCTTTCGCAGTCAAGGGAGACAGGTGAACAGGCATTAGCGAGATTTCTCGATTATTCACGCGTATGATCTAGACCCAGAACCCACAGCTGAAGCACTCATGGTTGAAAGCCCACTGGCCGGACCTTCATCTCCACTCTCTTGAGGGAGTAGTTGGGGCCGTGCCAGCCGTACCAAGTGATCCCATCTGTGCTCTTTGTGTGCTCACCGTAACGGTAAAAGACGCCATTCAGATTGGAGTCGGTGCAGCAGTTGTACCAGTACCCACCTGGGGGGAGAAGAATTACACTCATGGTTGATTGGAAGGACATTTACGGTTGTAAGGACTACTTTAAATGACTACCTGCATTTGTTCTGACTGGACTTGCTCACTGTCATTACCTTTGCGCAGAGAGGCGCAGTCATCCACGCATTTGTCGTTGTCCTTGTTCATGGTGCTGAAGTTGGTGTTGTTGTGGTAGCGCAAGGAGTCTCCGGCATTTCCACTGTAGTTGGCAATGAAGAGCTTGTAGCTGTTGAGCTCATTCCCCACGGTGAAAAAGCCGTATTCAGCGTAGCGTGCCTCTCCTTCCCAGTCCTGCATTAGAGAACACATATGTAACATATAATATGCCTAGAAAGAGACAGTGGCTCTTTTCTTTTATCGCCTGCATGAAAGTTACATTGGTATTAATTCGATTTGAAATGGCTCATTTGTAATTTATGCATTTTTTTTTCTGTCCCTGGTGTCTCAGCCTAAGCCTACATTACTTCTGCTTTCCAAGACATACCTCCATCTCAATTCTGAGCACACTGGGCTGTCTGGTTAAACGGATGATGTGGTCATTGCCCAGCCAGAAGTCTCCACGGATGGACCCAAATCCATTTTTGTACTGTTTCCAGTCACGATTGAAGGATGTCAGGCCAATCTTTCGCCGCTGAATCACTGTCCAACCGCCTCCCTTCGTGTCCATATCACAGAAGACCTGGAACAAAAGAACAGTGATATTATAGTATAATGATGACCAAAGAGATAACAATTCTCTACCAAAAACATGTACAAGTAAGATCTGTCATACCCAAGACTCAAGTCTGACTTACACTGAGATCAGGTGTGCCCAGAAAGTCATCTTTAGGTAGTTTGTACTCGCCAGAGATCTTGTAGTTCTTTTTGTAGAGTGATGCACAGTCGTATATGGCATCTGGAGGCGGGGTGGAGGAAGAAAAGAATATCTCAAGTTATTTTTAAACAACATGCAGTTTCAAGATAAGGTCCTGGAAATGTGACTACAGTGAAGTCCTCTTTGAGCCCTGCTTTAAAATGTGGTATCTAAGTGACTTAACAGATGAAAATATGATCCCTTTATCCTTTCAAAAGAGGAAAACGTTAAAGCACAGGTGGACATGGATGACATGTTGCAGGTTCTGCATAGTTCCTGCTTTTAATGTCAGTGTGGTAATGTCATTAGTAAGGCTGTGGAGAAGTGAGCCCAATGTGGGATGAGATATGGAAGCCTTCCACTTCTTTTAATCTTTGCATCCCTTCCTGTACTGGTCTCCGGATAGAGAAGGGTCTCTGTGTTCTCTGTGACTGCATCATAAACGTGACCGCATTAGACCACACAGTTAAGGTACTGGAATAATAAATGACGTAATGCTTGTTTAGCTGCCACGCAGCAGCCAGTCCTGATTAGTGGTTTTGTTGAAGTTGAGATGAACGGTGGAGAAGTCATGTCTGTCTTTTTAGTGACGGCCCAGCAGATGGAACTCTGTGCCTGCAAATTAATACTTTTTACTGGTTTTGGGCAGCTCGGTGTGAGCACTGTAATCAGCCCTGCAACTGAGCAGGTGACTGGGCCCCAACCAGCAAGGTTGATTATAGTGTTTCTGAAGCTGCAACACATACATATGAGTCTGTGTGTGCACAATAGTTTGTGTATTTGAGATCTGCTCACATGCCAGAGTGAATAGCTTGTGGAAGTTTTAGTTTCTTTTTTTTCTTTTCTTTTTTTTTTTTTTACTTTTCAAAACTGAGCATTTCAGTTTGAGATAAATGAGTAAATTATGAAAAACTGAAAACAGAACAGACAAAACACATTAACTTCTAAGGTAAAAAATAATGCCTAGGCTTCAAATTATTTGATTCATTCATTTTTAATGTTTTAAAATCAAACTGCCTCCTAAAACAAAACTCAAGCCTAAATCTCATTCACTTCTTGTTTGAACAAGTGGAGTTCTCACCTGATGAAGTTTGAGTAACAGACTGGAGAGTTTGCAGCTGCATGATCTCCACACGGTTGTTGATCTCCGAGTACTTGCTCTCCGCCTCAGTGACCCGGGCCTCTTGCACCCGGTTCTGCTGGTCCAGCTCCATTATTTGCCTCACAACATTCATCAAGTCTGTCTCCTGCTTGCGACTCAGCTCTTCGAGGAGGCTGGTGAGGTTGGCCACCTGAACTTTGAGCGAGCGCACCTCATCGCAGCATTGACCCTTGGGAGGCTTTGGAGGCGCCAGCCTCTTCCTGGGGTTCTGGGCCCAAGTCTCTGCCAATAGAAGCAGCGTGACCCCCAGAGCCACTATGCTCAAATTTATTTTTGCCATTTTTTAGCTGTGAAAATTCTTCCCAGACTTTTTGTTGTTTCTGAAGGGTCTTTGTGTTGAAGGTTGTCTGCTGTTTGTCTGAAAATATCAAAAAAGATTAATGTAGCTACCAGAAGTGCTGAGTGGTTTAAAGTTGGAGCTCTTCTTTTGACCAGTAGCTCAGTCAGGCTGTTTCCTCTGAGGAGCCCTCCTCTGCTTGAGCATCTTAAATATTTTGCGTGTGGGTCCTCCCCCCTCTTTGCGGGTGTGTAGCATTCATGGCTCTGACCCTCTCCAATCTTCTGGGGGGGAGGACCTTTTTTTTTTCTTCTTCTTTTTTTCCCCCCAACCCTCTTACACCTCTCCTCTGATACACATCACGTCACCTCTCATCTTACTTTCACTCAGGGCGGAGAAGTTTTGCGCACGTTTTTTCCCCCCTTTTTTTTCTTGTCAGGTGTTAAAGGTTTCTGGGCAGTGATGATTTTTTTTTTTTTCTTTTGCTGAGAAGAACATTCTATGAATGAGGAAACAAAACAAAGTCTTTCCACCTTCACTAACTCCATCCTGATTGAGAATATGAAGTCTTTAAACATTTAAATTTATACTTATTGGACAAAACAGAATCATTTTGAAACATCACACTAACTTTTGTGCTGTAGAGCAGCTGTAAGTAATTTCCTTGTCTTTTGTCACACTTAAATGACGGCGTTAATGGCGGATTTTACTTTGCCTTAGGGTTAACCACGTTTCCTGTATATTTGGTCTTAGCTTACTAAGAAATGTGTGAAGTCACTTAGTATTCTTAATTGTAGGTTCTGGTTCTGCTTTTTTTGATACTGCTTTTTTTGGCAGAAGTTTAAGCAGGAATTTTTTCCACTAAGCTTTTTCAGAGTCAAGTTTCAAAAGGGTGTTAATATAACGAGAGAGGCTTGAGGCAACCTCTAGGGAAAAAACAAAGTCACGCCAAAGCACAGTTTGTGAAGGAAATGTAAATATTGCTGGGAGATATGCAAGTTTTTTTGTGTAAAATGAGGTATAAAATCAAGCAATTCTGTTTAATTTATGTGTGATAAAATAGGAGATTTACAGATGGATCGGTGTGGCATCTGCAGAGGTTCAGTCTCGGTCCCAGTCTGCTTTGGTGAAAAGATACTTGAGCTGAACGGCAGAGCTCTCTGTTTACCAGATGATCTTTGTTCCTACCTTTACCTATAGTCATGCAAACTCTGAGACTTTGTCTGTATATTTTAGTGGGGAAAAAAAATTCAATGTTAAATGTAGGAACATGCTGGACAAACAATAAGCGCTGAAAGTTTGTCATCACATCAAGAATGAGGGAGCTGAGATGGTGGTTGTTTTTATGTGGTATTGGCGTTCTCTGTAATGGTGGCAGTGGATCAGAAAAGACAACTCTCACTCGAATTGGACATTGAGACGACTGAACATCATCTCCTGCCAAAATCTGATCTAATCAACAACAAGTAAGTACCAACCCCCACTCAGCAGATATTTGGTTTCTAACCCAAGCAGGGACTTGTTTTGCCTTGTCATAGGTTCCTGAAATTTCCCATAGAGGGGCCATTCTTAGTAATTAAGATACATATCCTGTAAAACGTCATCCGTTCCCTGTTAATGGACACCCACTTGATAAAGGTAATCTGAAAACACTGTTATTATCACCTGTATCATTGCAGCTGACTGCCGGTTGATATTTAATTGCTGTTACTTGAGTCTTTATTCACATGCGCTACATTATTTTATTCTGAAAATACTCGGTTACAATTTTTTTTTTTTGCCATGTTGTCCTCTTCAATAAAGTGCTGTTCCTCAGTTCTTCACTAATAACTGTAGAACAGTAAAAGGAACTTATTTCACTGCTTGAGGACACTGGAGCAAATTCCCTGTTTGATTTGTGTCTTGTTTTGTGTAACACACAGACAGTATAGTTTAAATGTTAAGAAAATAGCATATATTTAAAAGCATAGCAACTATTACCATTCCAAATCCTGTTTGCTGCGTATTTATTGTAGGAATTGAAGACCAAGTCAATACAAACTTGACTTGAAACTTAACTTGAAAAAGATGAATGTGTTAAATGCTCAGCTGTCTCGCGTCTCATTTTTACTTCTTTTTAATCAGATGCCTTGGGCCAGAGAATGCTGCCCTTGCAAGTTGTTTAAAGTGGGTCAGACCACTTCATGTAATTTGCTGCTGGAATTGGTGTGTTTGTGGGGCCTAATAACAATGTTTTTACAAATTTTCCCTTTGGGATGTATTCCATTTCCAGCATACCAGTCACTGGATGAAGATCAAAATGACTCTTTTTTTTTTTTTTTTTTTTCTTTTTTCCTTCTGCAAAAATTAAACATGTTTCTGTAGACCCTGGTTTTTCTTTTCTAACCTATCTTGTTAGATAAAGATAGCTGGATTAGTGAGGAAGCCAATAATAGTGGACAATTTCATGATTGTAAGGGGAGGAATGAGTCATTGTCAGAGTGCAATCATATTGTTTGCAATTTTAAGCTCTTAATTTTGCCTAAAACAATAGCACTTTGACTCACTAAGCCTGCGTTTGATGGCAATATGGCAATAAGATCAATGATCTGTTATGTCATAAAAATAAAATTTACCAACATCTTGTGAGACGTTAGTTGGAATTATGGAGTGGTTTTCAAAGAGGACTTGGACAAAAAATGGCTTTGAAGTTTGATTTTGGTGGAATGAAGGGCAAAGTTATTTGATGATCATTGAGTTACAATACTTTAAATGGCACTGAGGAAGTGAACTGTGAAAAGTATGGCATTGGAACAGTGCTTTTGTCTCTTTAAATTTTAGGTTGAGCATGTTCTAAATGAACATATAAGATATATACTTTATTGATCCCCCAGGGGGAAATTCCAGTGTCACAGCAGCAAACAATGAAAAAAGAAGAAAGAACAATAATGCAATAGCAAACAGTGGAAAAAAAGAACAATAATGCAATAAATAAGACATAAAAATACAAGTTATATACATGCACACAGCAACGGAGTGGATGGAAAAATAGAAGAAGTCCATCCAGAGCAGAGAGAGGTTAAGTCAAGCTGTTATAAAGTCTAATGGCAGTAGGTGTGAAGGAGCGTCTGAGTCGTTCAGTCCTGCACCTGGGTGGAATAATCCCCTAAACGAACTGAAACTGAATGTAACATAACATATTTTTCAGTACTAATTTATTTTACATTTGGAAGCACATACCCTCTAGCTGTATTGCTTAGGGGTCGATGAAATATCACAATTGTGGAGAAAAACTAAGCCCTTGAAGTTTCATCTGCTGCACTATTACATAATCACATAGCAGCAGTTTGGTTTCATGTTTTGGAAAAACTAAGGCTTTTTCTGTTTTCCTTTTGCCAAATGTTTGGCAGTCATTTCCTGTTCTTTCTGACTTGGTCAGGAAAACAAATAGGGAAATGGTTAAGCAGTCTGTTCATCTTAATCATCTTTGTATCATGGAAAGTGGAAGTTGGAGGACAGAAAAATGACTCTTCAGATTTCAAACAATGACGCAGTAAGTGGCCCCCCGTCGTTGCTCGTCTATCAATGTTGGCACCAAATATTTGGATGAGCAGCTCTGCATATTTTTGGTTCTTGAAAGTTACTGGCCACTTGTTAGGTTTGGTCACTGCTTTCCAACTTCCCCCTTATTCCTCACAGATTTCTTCATTTTTTTGTTTTGTTTGTTTTTTGTAGTTGTCTTTGAATACTGACATATGCTTTTGGTTTCCTGTATTTGGTTGGTTTGTAGGACACACATGAGAATGATAAGGTGCCAGTCCTCTTTATATGACCATTCTAAAAGGACTTAGACTGCTTTCTTGCTCATTTTTAATCATTTCTAAACTTGATCACATAATAGCTATAAAAGAGACTTGCTTTAACTCCTTTCCCCCCTAAGGTTGGTACAATTTGCCTCAGGTATTAGTAATATGGTATATTTAAAGATACAACATGAGTACAGTACAAAAGTATCTTTTCAATCATGTATTTTCAGCTAGGTTCAGTGCAAGGGGTAGAATTCATGTCTCAGTTCCACTTTATATTTCGCTTATGCAGTTTGTCTTGGGAAATGCGGAATACAGCTTTCTCCTACTTGTTTCAGTTAAAAACTGAATGATGTAGGATTGGGTGGAGATGAAGACGGTAAAACTGGATAAGTCTTACCTGGGGCTGTGACGTCACAGACCCATGTACATCTTCTCACTGAATGACATATTTTTAGACTAAGGTGGCCCTGAACAAAGTAATGGTGTTCTCTTCACTAAAATGTTTTTTTTTTTTTGTCGCCGTTTTTTTTTCTTTTTTGCTTAGTGCTTCTCTAAATGTTTTTTGGTTGCTGTTTGATTCATACTCTCTGACATTCCAATAACTCTTTACCTGAAGGCATCAATACACATTGCTGTCTCTTGGGGAACAAGATAGTTTGCCTTTCTGGATATTTTTCTTGCTCTATCTTTCCTGTGAATCACATCTTGCTTTCTGAAATGCTTCCCGGAGGCATACCTTTCCTCTGGCGCTAGACGTTAAATGTGGGGTCGGAAAACATCCTCTGGGATTCAGTTTTTCTGCTTTCAGCATCATGGCATTTTCCCCCTTTAAGCCATCTTTTATCCAACAGCTTTGTTTCACTAAAGTCTGTGTGAAGAAAGTTAACATTAAAGATGGTAAATAGAACCCATCATTAAATTACTTCCTCCTGAAGCTCACACATTTCAAAGGAAAGATTTCTTTCCTCTCCCCTTAAACACAATTTCTGAACCTGCTGGGACAATTTCAACAGTGATCTGTCTTAGATAAATGCAGGTGTTTTTGTGCCGCCAAATACACTGGAAAAACGCTTTGTAATCAAAGAGTGACAGAGGGGGCCAAGCTGTCAGCACAGCAAGTTCAATTATAGGAAAGGCTGGAGGTGAAAGCGGGAGTGAGTGGATTCCAGGACTCAACGTCAAAACCTTGCATAACCTTGCACAGTCATCGTTGACAGTAACTCCTTACACCTGTAGACTTCGTCAGCAGCATAGTGGATTCTCGAAAGGATTTTGGCTTATATTTTTTAGCAGGTACTTGTGATAACCATTAACAGTGTGTATTTATGAGAATGAAGTATGTTGAAAATAAATGTTACACTTAATCTTTTGCTTAACTTGCAATGCAGTAACATAAGGTAGGTCCCTGAGTAGATAGAAAATGGGTTTAATATTTACTTCTGAACATCTTTCAAACAATCATTTTAAAATGGATTGCATTTCATATTACTCATTATTTAGTGTACTGAAAGGCCCCATATATCCATATATCATTAATTAAGACAGATACTCCAAATCCTTCATAAGTTACATAAAACTTACTTGCTTTGCTGACTGCTCTTTAGTAAAATGCTTTGTCTAAATGAAGATGTTTCATTGTTAGTTTTATGATTTTATGATGGTATAAAATATAACCTGGTAATAGACAGGAAGGGGTGCTGGAGGTGGCACGCTTGACGATCTTGAGATTTTCTTTGGAAGTGACAAGGGTGGATAAGATTGAAAACTGGTGGATCAGAGGAATAGCTAGGGTTAGATATCTTGGAGATGGAGTAAAGGAGCCTAGATGGTTTGGAGATTTTTAAAGAAGGAATAATGAATACATTTGTAGAAGGATGCTGGAGTTGGAGATACCATCAGTTGGGGGAAAGCCAAAGAGGAGATTTCTGGCTGTGGTGGAGGAGGATATGCAGTTGGTAGGTCATGTAATGACGATGATTATATTAGGTGTTCTGGATTTGACTTGTAAATAGGGAGTTCTTTTCTGCACCTTTGCAGTTGCTGAGGTTATTTACTTGCATTGTAGATAAACAATAGCACAGTCTGAAAAATGGGCAGGAATGGAAATGACATGAGTGACAGACTATATTGGCTATCATCAAATCACCATCGGATAATGGGTACTTTAAGCTTGTGCAAGTAAGGCAAGCAGTGGTGTTACTGTGACCTTCAGTTTCAGAATAGTTCAGTGGATAATGATCTATAACCTGGTCACGTATAGGGTAGCAATAAACTCTTCCATATTTTCCATAATGAAGGCCACAGTATGCACCACGGCATCCTCCAGCTCAGCGAGTCTCAGACTTCATGCACTGGAAGAGCATCAAAACGTCTGGTGGCTTAAGCTGGGGATCGCTGCCAGGTGGTGTCTGTTGTCGTATGCTGAAGACAGGCCAGGCTGTGGCCGTCTGTGCTCCATCCTATACCTGTAGCTGGGACAAACAGGACTTGAGGGGAAGTGGACGGATTAGGAACCATCCCTTTAGAGTAGTTTCCCGTGCATTGTGGAAGCACAGTTGGCCATGTGGCATTGCTTCAGAGAGACATTTCGTGACACTGGGACATTTACCAGTTGTCATGGAATAGAGAACGAAAACCACTTGTACCAATGTTCAGAAATTCCATTGTTTTTCTTCTAATTTTTCCTGCCAACCACAAATTTTTTTGGGGGGTCATAAAAGGGCTCGGCATATGTGTAGAAATCAATAGAATTGCGAAAATGGTGCCTTTGTCTTTACCATGAATCCCATAAATACACATTAGTTTGATGTTTGACCTACGTAATCCTTTTGTTTAAATGAAGTCGCTGGATGCTTGTCCTGTTTATTTTGTTTTGAACAAAAATCAATTATAGCGTGATTTAATTCAATTTCAGTTTAAATTAAAAAAAAAGCTAAACAAATACTGTATATCAAAGAACTGGTACCGTAAATTGGAAACGGGGACAATTTAATCATTAATGTAATCAGTATGTGATCTGAGGAGGCTTTAGTTCTTTCAAAACATCTTGTGAGCTGCTTTTTATTTTCACAAAGCGACACTAACATTCCAATGAGGTGATCATCAAGTTGTTTTTTTATCCTTTTTTTTTTTTCTTAACGGGCCACTGGAGATGTTTTGTTCAGTTGGCCTCTTGACTTGAAGGTGGGAGACCCACAGGGCACAAACTCCAGATAGGCTTGCAGGAAACATTGGTGGAATGGGTTCTCCGGCTGGTGTCTCAATGGCCCTCAAACACATCTTACTTTTTTTTAAATGAAGAAAGAGAACATAAAAATGTCACACCATCTAAGGGATTTTTCATTTCAAACAGCCTTCTCAGCCACACATCTCAGGATGATCTCAGGACAATTCATTGCTCAGCAAGTACAGATTTAAAAAAAAAAAATCTGATTTGATTTTTAATGTTTAAAGCTATTTCAGTACTCTGCCTAATGACAGAAAGATAAACTGAGCTGAGCTTTTGTTCAGCCATCGCCGGCAAACAGCAGAGAATCTAGCTGCTGACTGTAGAGAATATGGAGCTTTGATCTAGACCAGAAGCACAGGGCTTTCACTCTTGGGTGACTAGGTTTGGGGTAACACATCGTGGCAAGTTGCTTCCTACAGCAGAGCTTCACTTCTACAGTCTTTAGCCAGAGTTTTCTGACCAAAGTAAGTAATTGATGAGAAGAGAAGATGTAACCATTTCAACTAGTTTTTCACACTGAAATACCTAACCTTAAGGTATCAGCCCTGAAGAGGCTCTGAGAAAATACCTGCCCTGAAGCTCTTCCTAGTAATGGAGACGTGCCAACCCTTGAGAGCCCGAAAAACTACGTAATCTTTACTTACTGTGTTGTCTTACTCTTGTCACCGATTTCATTCAGTGCTATTGCGTATCATTTTTATTTAATTTCGAAATTAAATTTCCCCTGGCTTTGTGCCTGGTTTACTTGGATGGCGAATGCAGAGCTTCTCCAACTGGATTTTGTTGTATATATCTTTTACAGAAAAAAATGAAGTTGTGAATATAAGCTGCCAAAGTCATCTTTCTTCTAAATCTTCTTCTAAATACCAATTTGAGCTAGAGGGGGGTGGCTGTGGAGAGAGAGCACTGGTGATCTCTGCTTTCACTGTTGCCCCGCAACCTGGATGGAGGGTTGGGTAATTACCTCTCACCATCTAATAATGGACCTGTTTTAACTCTAGAACGTTCTTTCTTTTTTCTCAGTTTACTTTATTTTCTCCTGTTGAGCTCTGATTTTTTTTCTTCTTCTCTGTTTTCAAAGACTATACAAATATATGCCAAGGTCTCATCTCATCAGCTAGTAGTCCATGATCATTATCTTTCAAAACTCACTTCAACAAATGAAAAATATACAGCTGAAAAATTAGTTCATCATCTAACCAGTTAATGTCATGTAGTGTCAGTTTACAATCATCTATCACTAATGGCCAAATAGGGAAACAGTTGGTCTGCAATGTAGTGGTCACTGTAATAAAATAAAAAGGTTAGGATTAGTAAGGATTTTTATGGAAGAATTCAAAAATCAACTTTTTTTTTTTTAAATGATGATTTTATTTAGTCATTTTTTTGTTGCATCTGACAGTTTTGTGAGTGCTACAGATTTAGTTTCTTTTTTCTTTCCTCTGTGCATGTGCTTTTGAGAAATTGCTTTAAACACTCATGCCATCCGTTCTCAATTCAGACCTTTTGTGGCATTTTCTGCTGCTTGACTTATTTCCTTGTAAACATGAGCTCATCTTGGCTGTTCCTCTCCTAATAATGTCTCCAAATACCCTTTGGCCTTCGTTTCAGAAACGGTGCTTTGTTCAAGTCATGCTCTCATCTGTTGTCTACTAATACAAGGCCTGCACAGTGGAAAGATCTCCCTCGAGGTGTTGCATAGGTCAAATCCTTTTCTTTTCCCAAGAATATTGTTGATTGCATTTTGGCGTGCCTGCATTTGAACACTTGTTAAAGCGTAAAAATGCAGGTAAGTGTTAAACTGCTAGTGTCATTTTCCATTGGCCATGTAGTAGAAAGGGTTGCTGGCTAGTAGCAGTCATGTGTAAAGATTTGTCATTTTAGCTCAAGGCTAAGCTTCTGGAAACCTTCAGGCAAAATTCAAGCTCATTTTAAGGAACATTGGGAAGTTCTCTAGAAGGCGACACAGACTTAAAATGGTCATTTGGTAATTAAACACTTCAATATAGACATGATTTTTAGGGTATTTGCTGGCCAGTTATACTGTATTTGGGAAATACAAAGAAATCTACAATTTTATCCTGGTAACAAAGGCGGAAAAACATTGTGATCGTTGTTTTTGTATGACATCACAATGTGTTTGAATTAAAGTTCAGGTCTCCAGGCTGTGATCATTGACAATGTTTTCAGCATAATTTCAGGGCTGATTTTCCACTTGCCAATCTTGCCAAATTGTCAGTGGGCAAGCTAGTGAGCCAGGCAAACAGTACACCAGCCATTGGTTACCTGGCAAGCAAAATGTCAGCATCCGTCAGGGAAAGACTGTGAGGAAAGGAAACCCTGACACTGTAGCATCGACATGTCATAGGGCAATTTGAACAGGCTGCTACCTTTTCAATGCAGAAGATTTTTTTTTAGACGAAACTTCAACTGTCTCTGTAGCACAGAAAATCCATTCTGCTTTTGTGTGTTAATTCATTCCTCTATCTGTGTTCTTTATCTTTTCTTGCTTTTTGTTGAAGTAGATTACACTACTCCTCTTTTTCACTCAGTCCATTTTCAGACTCAAGAGACTTGTGTTTTGTGTAAGTTTATGTCCGATGTGTTTATTTGACAAAATCCAGTTTGGAGACCAGTTGGATAACTGAGATGTATATTTCTGTCAGATTGTGTAGCATGTGACCCGTCACCCATCAGTCACATAATGTGAACACCTCAATAGTTTAGACTTCTGGCTGTAAAGACAAGAAGTTGTGTGTTCTGAACGCCACAGAAACCTATTAATGCTGAAAGTCATGCAGTTTGAAAGAAACTAAACTCTCATTTTGTCACATTTTTTTGAGACATTGCGACAAAATGTAAAGACCCTAGTCTTTACTAGGGTAAGCTTATTTTTTTCCTTTCTTTTTAATCTTTACAACATGAGATAAAAGTAGAGAACAAGAATTTAGTATGTGCATGTGTGCATGCACAGTTAAGTCATGTTCTAAGAAAGGAAAGGAGTCAGAGAAAGACCATTTACTTAATATTGAAGCCCAGTACTTTTAAATTATGGCAAAACCTGGAGTTACTCTCAAAAATGTACACATCACTGGAGGTGATGCAGATTTGTCACTTACCCAACTTATAACATACATACTACTTAACAAATGTATTTTAACTGTACTTCTCATAAGGTTTTTTGGCAGTTAACAGACAGTTCAGCCTTCAGAAATGCTTTATTTAAAAAGATTATTTTGATGCTTATATTTTAAAAGAAAGTCTGTTTATACATACATACATACATAGTTCAGTCTTGCCTTGTTTTCCTTTAAAATGAAGCTAAACCTTTATTTCTCTAAACTTTAATCCAGTTAAGATGGAAACAAATGTGAAATACAGAGTTGATTTAAGTTTTTCTAAAGTTTGTCCTAGTCCTCCAAAGATATTCAGTTAGAAACTTTAACTGGTGCTACTTATAGAACATTTCAGTCTGAAATTATTTATTTATTCTCATTTTTCTTCTTCTTATTATTATTTGCAGCATCTGGGATCCTGACTGTTGCAGTTTTGCCATTAGAAAGTGGTCACTCTTTCTGAGTGACCCCCCCCAATACCCTCACAGATGCTGGCATCGTCTTAACGAAGCTTCTTTATCCCAAAGGCAACTGAATCCCATTTCCATCGTCTTTTTGTGGAGCTGAGATGCGCTCTCGTCCAGAGAACTCAACTGTTCTGTGCACAGTTGATGAATGGCTTATTCCTTGTGTAATACAGTCTCAGGTTGCGTTTCTGGAGAAACTGAAGGACTGTATTGAATGAAAACGGGTTTCCAAAGTATACCTGAGCCCAAGTGGCTAAAATCATTGAGGTTTTTCATCAGGATGGTTTTTCATCATGCTACCTCGATCATGTTGCCTGTGGGCTAAAAGGTCACAGACGTTCAACACCAGCCTTGACTTTCACACTTTGGGGTTTTTTAGTGTCACCCAATTATGACACTTACCTCTCACCAGTTAATCTACTGATTGTTGAATTTTCCAAAACTGTCATACTTGTATATATTCTGTGAAATTTTCTAGCTTTCCGTACCACTGTCTTTGTTGTTTTCATACTCTAGATTTGTTTAAATTTCATAATTACAATGAGGTAAATTTGTAAAGATGCTGAAAACATTTACTTTTGTATTTGAGTCCTGATTAAAATTGAAACCAAATTGGCAAACTAAAACTTTGACTAAATATACAAAATGTTTTTGACATGGGTTTTTCTGTTACCGAACTTAACATTACATTTTAAAAAATCAAATGATTTTTACATCTTTCTAGCATTTTTGGGTGTTTCACATCCCAAAACTTCCTGCACTTGGCTTGCTGGGCACGCTGGTGTCCAGCGTTTCGGTCATGACTTGTAATCATTACTGCCATCGATAACCTCTGGCAGTATAAGGTAAGATATTTATAGAACATATCCAAACACAGAAATGTAACAAACCTTTGCTTTTCCTCCATACCTTGGCAAAATCCTTCAAAGAAGTGATGAGTGTTTAACAGCCCCCAGCTGGGCAACTCCCTACTAGGGCATTGATCGAGGAAGATGCAGACAGACAATGCTTGAGTATGCAGACGCAGAAACTCTTGGTGGGATCACATTGTCATACTGGTTGCTCAAAGCCCGCGAGACATCAACCATCAAACAACACTTCTTGTTTGCTCCTTCCTCCTTTCCTACCCTCTATCTCGTAATTGTTGCCATAGAGGAGACTCATCGTAACAGACACTGGAAGCTATTCTTCCCCCTTATGTCTAGTAGTGCATAACCTAAATAAATGAACATTTCCCTCTGAGAGTTAAACATCTGTTTGTCTTTGGCATCAGTGTAGTTTTTTTAATGATATATCGATGCCAGCAATTCCATGTGGAAAAATGTTCATATTCAAAAATGGTGGTAATGTCGACTAATCATTGTAGCCCTAATGTAATTTTTTGTTAAATTCTGTAGGAGAACATGGTAACTTCTTTCAAATTAAGACTAAAAATGATCAGGGGTCCACTGCTGACTTTGTAAATTTCACTGTATGATGCTGACAGTTGGTGGCATCTTTCCTTCCTTTCGAAGAAAAGGTAGGAAATGATATTTGTGGTCCTGCACAGGAACAAGAGCTTTACAGAGGTTTAAACATGCTTTCTGCATGCAAAATTCGCTTTTGCTTGGGAAGAAAGTCTGGATCTGGATGTGTTTAGACTCAGTGTGCTCAAAGCTGGTCGCCAGATGCCTTCAACAGAGAGACAATGAAATCTCCTGTGTCTGCAGGAGAGAAAACCCTTTTTCTGATTTGCCTTCTCAGATAAAACCACATCTGGGCAGCTTTAGCATACTTGAGCAGTTTGTCTGTGATGAGGGATGGCGTTCTTTGTTCATATAATGTTTGGAAGTTAATTATTTCTCGATGGACAAAGTCACTTTTACGTCCAATTTAAATTATCAAATATACACAACATACCCATGTCATATCGTCAGTGTTACTCAGAATACAGGGTGGAAGCTGTGTATATTGGAGTGTTTGGGATTGATATTTAATTGGTTTCTGAAGCTGTGCATAGCACCCCGTTATGCTCCATGAGAGTCTCAGACAAATTCTTATTAACTAAAACTAGCTCATTTTCTCTTGTTATATAATCACAATTTGCATAGTTTAGCTTCCTTGGCGCCATTCAGTCTAAAACTTTTTCATTTTCACCAGGAACTTTAAAAAAATAACTGTGTGCAGCAGTATTATGATAAATGAATGGAGCCTGAAACAAAAGCTTTCCTTTTCTTTGTTGCTGATTTTTAAACGTCCATTTTGAGTCATGTTGTAGTTTGAACCTATATTTTGTAGATGATGGCAGTAAGTTCTTGGTTAGGAAAAATGTATTCGCTTTTCCTCTAGACGGTTTCAACTTGTGTGTTGGGCAGCTGTCTAAAGGAGGCTCCTGATTTCTGGTTCTTGGTTTGGCAGAGCCAGATTTGGGCCTCCTCTAGTTTCCCACCCTTACCCATCTGTGATTACCCAACAAAACAAAGTATGTTCTCCTAACTCTTGTATTTTACTGTATGTGGGGAAATATTTTATTCATTAGCATTGATCCATATCTCTACAATACTGTACATCACTGTGAAGAAGTCTGCAAGTGTGAGGACAGCACAGGGTTCCTCTGGTTAACAACTAGAAGGTTCCCAGTTCACTTCCCAGCTGTGTTCTTGGCTTATGGACTATGTTCTCCCAATACTTGGATATTTTTTTACCTCTCCAAGTGTTCTTGATTTTGCTCATATGCCAAAGATTTAAAGTTTATTGGTGATTTTGAATATTCCATTTGAGTGAGTGTGAGCATACATGCTTGTTTTCTATCTGGAGTGTGGAGTGGCTACCGGTCAGGGATAAACCCTGACCATTGAGCGGTGGGATCAGTCCGACTCCATCCATGACCCTGAACGGGACTGAAGCAAGTAGAGCACATAGATAGATATGATAAAATAGTGAGTCATGTCAGTCAAAAAGATACAACCACAAATTAAAAAGCAACAGAAAACATTTATTGTGCACCCAACATTGGAAAAAAATGCAACTCCTTTAGCACATTTTATTCTTCTTACACAGTTTCATTTTTAGAGTACATTGTGGTAAATGTCAAAAAGTTCATTTTGAAAACTGCTTGCAGCAGACTGCCTTTTATTTCTAAATAATTTACTTAAAAAGCTAAAATTGTGGTTGATTTTTAAACCTGCCTTCATGCAGATACTTACCACCAGGTCCCAAAGCTCTGGCATAGCCCCACGGTGTGTCATTTCATCACATTTTTGACTTTTACCCCACGTCAAACCAGGTTTCTGACGTAGCGGCGCAAATATCCTTTATCAACTCTTTCCTGCTGTTCTCAGGAACTTGACTGCATACCAGTGCTTTTCAAACGCTACATTTACAGATGTATTGGCCGTAGCTGCAGAAGGGTTTTGTAGTTGAGGAAATATAATAGACTTGTGGTTCATATGAGCGTTTCCAGATGCGGTGGCGAAACGGGTGAGTAGAGGGGTCCACGAGCAGGAATTACAGTGTCTTGACAAATGGCTCGTCGTTGTGATATCAACATGACAAATGTCACGGAAGCGTTTTCTTTTCATGACAAACACCTTTGCAACAATATTCAACATTTATTTTAAGTTGAGACAGGTTTCCCGGTGGAGTGCCTCACTGTTGTGAGGTCATTACGGTCTAGGAACAGATGACATTCAGGCAAAGGTTTTTATGTTCCATTTGCACCGTAAATGTCTTATCAAACGTTGATTGGAGACGGAAAGTAGGGGAAAGACTACAGCAGTGTCTGCATGGAGATCAAGAAGTTTCTTCATAATGAACTCGTGAAGTTATGTCATTGCAGCACTGAAATTCAAGCGTATGTTTAAATCATACAGGATGTTGGCTATTGAAGATTAAATTTAAAAAAAAACAGACTAAATGAGTGGAGTGACACATAATGGAAGCAGATGTCCCTGCACAGGTGCACTGCAAGATGTCCTTCAGCAATAAACTTGATGCCCAGTGATTGTTTTAAAAGGCTGATCACACCCAGCTGATCCTAATTTTATGTTGGGAGAAAATATTTAAGTGACTTTAAAAGTGGATTTTTGGTCAAGCCACACATTTTTGAGGCTTTACTTACAACAGCCTTCCTGATAGTAGCTAGTATTTCAGTAGGACAGCTTCTTTATTCCATAGTCATAGTTGAGATGTTTAGTGGTTTAACGTTAGTGGTTAGTACTGTTACCTCACAGCTAGAAGGTTCCTGGTTTGAATCCTTGAATCCTTTGAATCCTGGTTTGAGTCTTTATATGTGGAGTTTGCATGTTCTTCTCATGCTTGCACAGGTTTTCTCAGGGAACTCGGGTTTCTGCCCATGGTCCCAAATGTGCACATTAGGCTAATTGGTGATTCTCAATTGCCCGTAGGAGTGAATGTGTTTGCATTCATGTGGCTGTGAGACGAACTATTAACCTGAACAGGGTGTACCCCTGCCTTTTGCTCGAGGGGAAGCTCCAGCACGCGATGGATGGATGGATAGATGGTGGGTGGGTAGATGGATGGATCAATCTATTGATGGATAGATGTTGGGTGGATATTTTGATGAATGGATAGAATGATAGATGGTGGGTTTATGGATGGATGGATGGATGAATAGATGATGCATGGTTTTTCTAAAAACAATCAATTCCTGTTTCTCAGCATTTCTTCATTTCTAATGTTTGTTTTATTAATAAAGAAGTTTAGAGGCCAGATAAAGTCCTAGACTGAGCACATTGCTGTCTGACAGAAGTGTGTGTGACTCACTTATTGATCAGACATGTAGTCTGAACATCACAACATCTTCAAGACTCCACAACACAGATAGTCATGTAGTCACAACAGCATAGTGGTTTCTCTCAAAGGCATCTGGATTTCATTCTCTTTGTTTTTCTATCCCGAAGATTTTGTCAGAACATAGTTTGTTGATTTTGGAAGTTGTGTAGTCTGGATCTTTCATGAAAGGTCGTCGCTGTTACATTTTCCTTTTGAAATTCATCAAACATTTTCAATTTAAAATGGGTCAGGACAGCGGTGCAGGCCATTCCAGGACCTGCACCTTCTCTATAGCCTGCTTCCTTTTATTTCTAAAATAATCCTTTTATTTTTTTTTAATCTTTATCAGTCAAGTCTGTACTAAATTTGCAAACATTGTGCCTGCTCTGCTTGGAACCACTTGCTACTCTGGTAACATGTGACCCAGAATCCTCCTGAGAAATTTAATGTTGGTTGTCCCTTGTATTTTCTATTTGTTTATGCTTGCGGGTTATATTAATCCCAAATGAAGTTACTTTGCCTCTTAAAAATTGTTACTACCTGTAAATATTGTCCACATACTCCATGTCTCCAAAAACTATTGCCAGTGGCTTTGTCTTCAGATTACCCTGACATCTTTTTTTTTGTCATATTTTGCAGCATCAACAACAAATTGCAGCAGCCAGAGGCAGCATCAGGGGTGTTGGAATATGCCATGAAACATTTTGGTGAACTGGTGAGTGCTTCCTTTTTTTTTCTCTCCCTTTCTGTTTATTTGTTTGTTTGGCTTCCAGCCACAAAAAGAAAACGGCATTCGTTGCTGTTCTCAAACACTTGGACTAAAACCTTTTTGTGTGTGTGTGTGTGTGTGTGTGTGTGTGTGTGTGTGTGTTAAAGATGGTTTACTGCCAATAGGGCTCCAGGAAAAACAAAAACAAACAAAAACGCTGCTTTCTTTGGCTTGTCAGTTTTGCAAATTCCATCTATTAAGGTCTATTTTACCACAGTGTAGAGCTTTATATAAGATAGCTGAAATAAGATTCAATTCAATAGGATGTTAATAATTGCAAGCATACAGCACTATTTTATGGGTTGTTTTTCTTTATGTCCCTAATAACTGTAATAAACAGTCACAAATGCTTAGATCCCTGCATTTCTCTATAAATTGTTTGCCTAAACATGTTTCTGGTGGGCTGTATTGTGTAAGGGTTTTCATCTGTCTTCCCTCCCTCAGGGAATCATTTCGTGATGTTCATATTTGAACATGGAGATGATGATTTTTTTTTTTTTTTCTTTTCAACATGCTGCACATGAAGAAGACTGTGTTCAGCATGTGGGAAAGCTATCTGGTACACTGATCAGAAGTCGAGAACAAGGAGGAGAATCTTTTTTAGGACTACCGGATCCATCTTTATAATTATCTACAACTGTAATGGCTCAAGTTCAAAAGTGTTTCTTTTTTATTTTTGATTGCACTGATTTGTAAGGGCATTATGTGGCCTTAAGTGAATGCAGCAGTTTGAAATATTTTATATTTCCACTCTGTCATTCTAGATCAATAGTTTTATCTCTTGATTTCTTCTGTTCAGACACAGAAGTCTGGCTTTCTGATATCAGAGAAAAGTTGGGCATGTTTTATGTTAAGGCCCTCTGGTAGCGTTTGGATCTTTTTAACATGTCTTCAAGATGTTTTTTTTGTTGTTGTTGTTGTTGTTATTATTATTGTTGTTGTTTTTTTTAAAATCTGTAACAAGACCAACGGTGTAGATGCTGTGGTTGTAGATTTCTGTTTTGTGTCTGCAGAGGGCCACCTACAGTTTCAGAACTGCCACAGATTTGTACACTGCATCAGAAAGGGTAGTACAAGGGGGCGTGGCTTTACCTGTTTTCACATATTGATTTAGTTGAACTGTAAAGTTGAACTGAGGATCTGATGATCACCTGGTGGAGAACACGGCAGAAACGATAATCAGGATCTGCTGGTTTTAAGACAACAGCAGACCTTGTGGTTTTTACTTGTGATGGAACAAAACCCAAAGATGTTCAACTAAGACAGAACGTCCCATTGAAAGCTCAGCGAGGGCATGGGCTTTCAGTGGCTCCTGCCAGCATTAGCAGCTGATAATGTCGAGCTTGATTCGTATCAACCACTAATCCTATGATTTTGGTATTGTTTAAAGTGACCAAAAAAAAAAAATTGATCTCTGGTTCAAGTGGGGACAGAGCAGACGGGCCAGGTCTGCATCATCTGTGAACGAGGGCAGAAATTGATCTATTCACTGAATCAGGAAAAAGATTTAGTAAACCTGAGAAAGATTAAAGTCATGAACTCATGTATAAAATGTTCAGGAGCAGGTTTAAAGCGGTGGATCTGGATCTTAAATAACTGCCAAAAAGCAGACAAAGAATTTCCACATTGATTACATAAGCTGACAAGAGCCTTTTGTTATTGTGAACTGTCTTCCATCTCGTAACTGGATCCATTAATGTAATCGTTTGATTTTTTTTTTTTTTTTTTTTTACCTGCTGGAAAAGAGATAAAACTGCACACTGCTACTTCTCTTTATAGCTTTTCTTCCTAAATCACACTTGGCACAAATGTAACTTTTACGATACTTCAGGTGTGTGATCATTGCTGGGAAAAGCTGTAAAAAACAGAAAAAAAAAAAAAAAAAAAAAAAGAATGTCTTCTTGAGATAACCTGAACATAATGTTTCCTAAAAGACTTCATGGTTTGGTTAGAAGTTCTCAATAATAAGATCTTTTCTTATGTGAACATTTGTGATTTCTCTTTAAAAGCACAGTAAAAACTTCATAAATGTAATTCTACCGTGGATTCGGGGCAGTTGTGTTTGTGAAGTAACGATTTGGAAAGCGTTATGGTGGGAATGACAGGTTTTCCTGTTTAGTACGCCAATCAGAAGCCATCAGCAGAGCAGAGGAAGACAGATGTGCTGTTAAACATCAGTTAATGGTTTCCTAAATACAGCTGGGGGGAAAGAAAGAGTTCACCTTCGTTCACTTCTAAAGTATTGGGCCTTAAAATGATGTAGATAAGAACAATAATGGGAAAAATTACAGTGGGTAATGAAAATTAAATCAAAATGCACCAGTGTGTGCAAGACTGAATCCATCCATCCATTTTCTAGACCCGTTGAATCCATTTCTGGGTCACGGGGGTCTGCTGGAGCCTAGGGGGGTTTTGTCTTCTAATGACTGTAAATGGTTGTAAATTTTCTGCCACTGTTTTGTTGAAATATAAGGAAAACAGATTTTCAATTACAAAGATTTTCAAAATACCCCCCCCCCCCCCCCCACACACACACACACACACACAGCCCTCCAAAATAAATAAATAAAATTTTTAAAAAATGATGCCCCCCAAAAAGTCCCTAATGCCCTGCAAAAGGTTAATTCAGCTTATGCAGGTGTTTTGTTTTTGTTTTTGTTTTTAATTTTACTTGTGTATCCAGTGTGGACATAAAAAAACAAAAAAAGTAACATTTTACAACTTCCGACTTTTCTCTTTTTAATGAAGTGACATCTTTCCAGTTTCTCATTGTTCCTTTTGCCCTCATATTTTATATTCCCCTTTTAATCTTTTTTTTTTTTTTTCTATTAGGAAATCCAAGCCACCTGGTATGAGAAGCTACATGAGTGGGAGGATGCCCTGGTGGCGTACGACAAGAAGATCGACATGAACAAAGAAGATCCAGAGCTCATTCTCGGCAGAATGCGCTGCTTAGAGGCGCTGGGAGAATGGTTTGTTATCAACCTTTACATAATTTTACATTTATTTTATAAACACCTTTTTCCCTGAGAATAGGGATCGTATTGTGTTCTTCTTTTTAAATTCAGTTTTGTATTATTACCTGATATTGGTAAAGACAGAGTTTGAGGTTTTAGGAGTTCTGCAGGCGTTTGCGCCTCACTTTCACCCACTTTGTGCCTGTGCTGTGTGACACAATAGGTTCTGAAGTTCGGTCTCTCCCCTAATTCCTCGGACTTCACCGAAGCTGTTTCACCGGGAAATGCATGAACGAGTCAAAGCAACTCCAGCCAAACCTTCCTGCAACCCACCATCACAGCCACTGCCCACTTTCAAAGAACATTTTTAGGGAAAAAGAAAGTCACAAGATGACCCACCAATCTGAAAATATCTCCAAAGAACCCGTGATACAAACCAGATGCTAATTTGCTTATGTAACCTGCTGCTGTCATTTTACAAGCAAATAGTCCAGCTGAAGTGGAACTTTGTGTCTGTGTGCGGAAAGGTAGCACTGGGAGATGACATAACTGTTGATCAGGCCACGAGTTAACGAAGACAACATGATGTTTTACCGCTCTACCCTGTATTGATCCAAAACTGGTGAGGCAGATTGTTAAAGTGCAGCTGATGTTTTTGAGAGTTGAGCTCAAAAGTTAATGGAGAAGTTTCTCACAGGGTATGTTGTTTATTGCCTTTAAAAATTTATAACGGCCCTTAATTAATGTCTCTTTCTAAGTTCGCAAAATTGGTTTTGATCACCCTTCCTGCCAGATGACAACTTAAGCTTTTCTTTAAGGATCCTGGTGGATTCTTGTGAACATAACCTCGGGTGCATCAGAGCTTTTTTTTTTTTTTACTTGTTTCTTTCATGTTATACAGATGGAAAAGATGAAAAAAGCCTTCAGTGACCTTGATCCAGCCTTTTTTTCTGCCGACCGCTCCTCTTATACTCTCCCTTGGTGCGCTCCGACATCCTGCCTGTTTAAACACGAGCAGTAGCTTTGATTTGCCTCCACAATGATTTTTGTTAATTAACAATTAATCTCAGGTAGATGGACTTGTCCCCTGTGGAAAACATCCATCTGTTCCCCAGCTTACATGCAGAACGACATCACTCCGCTGTGAAATGGTACACAAACAATATTTATGATGTTCATGAGTAAAAACAAATGAACCAAGAAAAAATGGCAGATGTCTCAGAAACACGATCTTATCTTCACTCACTTTTGCTTTTCATCTTTGGCCAAAACTGTTTTGCTGCTCTTGGGGATGTGTTCTTTAGTAGCAGGAAAAATACACTATGAATTCTTATTAATGCATGGCCCTGAGATGACTCGTTTAATATGTGAATGTCTAAGAACAGGACTTTATTGCACCATTTTATGTGCAAATCTTTTCAGACTGTATAATTGAGCTGCCTACTTGAAGATAATTATTACTTGTGCCTCTGGTTTTCGTATCAGTCTGTGAATCAATACTGCAAAGCAGACATGAATAATATCTGCACCTAATTAGCAGATCAACACAGCCGACATCAGTTTCTCATTAGCTGAAGTTCATTCTGTCCACTGTGAGATGTAGCCAATGTAATTCCCATGAACGTGGCAACGGGCAGTTTTTTGTTTTTTTTTTTCTAGCGTCTGAAGTTTGTGGTTAATGTTCTTCAGGGGACAGCTGCACCAGCAGTGCTGTGAAGAGTGGACGCTGGTCAGTGAAGAAACCCAGGCCAAGATGGCTCGTATGGCTGCCGCAGCTGCCTGGGGTCTAGGTAACCTCCTCTGCACCTCTTATCACTTCCTGGACTTGAGTCCTGAAGTTATCAATAACAAAACAAAAAAAAAAACTAATTAGAAGGAACATTCTGGAGTTAAGACATCCCAAGGTCTATTATTAGATGTCAAGGAGTTAAAGACCTTGGTCAGGGGTTAAAATGGTGTGAATTGAAGCAAGAACTAAAAATTTTAATTTCCAGAAAAATAGCAATAAGTGTTAGCAGTTGGGACTAGTGGAGCTTCATCAAAATAGATTTCTATTTTAAGCTCCTGAGAAGACAAAAAGAAAAAAGAAAAAAAAAGGGTTCATAGAGACAAACCAAGGTCATTTTAACTTTGTAAGTGTGTAATAAGTCAATAAAAGCAAATCACCATTGTACAAGGAGATCACCTACCATCACTTCTGCTTTCATGAAACTAGATTAAAACTTAGATATTAATGAAAAATAGTCAATTATTTACAAGTAGACACCATCAGCTCTCCTCCTTTTAGGTAGTTGACGCTTCCCGACTTATAACTTGTACCAACTACTTCTATAACCATGACTTTTAAAAAATTGTTATGAACCTTATCTGGACTGTGACCGAAGGGAAATTACATTTTTAAGATTCATCAAAGGCCTAAAATAGCAGTTTATATAGATGTAGGGAAACTGCCTCAGTGCTGAAATTAATTGCTATTAATTTGCATTTACTGCAAAGTTATATTCTATTTTGCTTTGATTTGTATTGTTTTCACCCTTGTCGAAAGTTTAGAGTTTTTACCATCCAATAACAGAGCTACAGTTTTAATTCTGAAATGTTCCTTTAGAGAAAATGTCAGTTATATGTGAGCGGCATATTAGTCGTGAGCCAAAGATGAGTGTGGAGGGTTCTCTGTCTGACTGGTCAACATGAAGCTTTGAGAAGTTCGTGACTTCTCCTTTGGATACCCAGATGTGATTAATGTCCAGTCGTGCCACCGACATATTCTAATGTGGATAAAAGCAGGGGTAACATTGCAGAAAGGGCCTCATAGCTTTGGCTCTCTGGTCGCAGTCATAAAAACTTAAAGCTCAGGTGGCACCTGACCAGCGGGCCCGTCCATCTGAAGATGTTTGAAAGCCAAATGTTTTATATCACAGTTATTTATATGAAGGGTAAAATGAATCACCATCTTCGGCTTAGTCTTGATTTTTTTCTCTCCTGTGTTTCTGCAGGACACTGGGACAGCATGGAAGAGTACACATGCATGATTCCAAGAGACACACATGATGGTGCTTTTTACAGAGCGGTGCTAGCGCTACATCAGGACCTCTTCTCGTTGGCCCAGCAGGTGGGTGACATCGCTGCTGAGCAATATTTACAATGTCGAAGATGTACGGTGAAGAATGGTTCTCTCAGACAGCGTTTCATAAAGACGAGCTTTGTGGGAATTGGCCTTGAGCTGTAGCTTCTGGAGTTTTCCTTGGCCTTTACAGTATTTCACAAAAAATTCAAATCCCTCAAGGTCGACACTATAAAGCAGCATAAAAAGGCTTCGCTGCCATTTCAGAAAGGATCAAATTCCTCCCATCAACTCCATGTTTCCATTAAAACTAATGAAATGCTCAAGGTTTGTTATTTTTGTTTATTTTTCTTTTCTGTTATAGTCTGGACCCTGCTTGGTGTGGAAAGGTTATGTAACCCAAAACTGTAAATCATCACAACATTTAGCCCATACTCCTCCTGTGTACCTTTCAACAAGGTCTGATTGTGATCGGGCTCGTGTTTTCTTCATTTTGTAAAACTTGGGGGTTTTAAATGAGCTCATGTTCCTGGGAACTGGATTTTCTTCGAGTTTGACACCGTCCCGTCCAGCTCACACAAGCTTCAGCACCAACCACAGCGAACACCTGTTCATCCCATTGCCCTGTGCTCATTCCTTCGTCCTGGTTACTTGCTCCTGCGCCCCTTGCCACCGGCTCAGTCCCACTCGGTCTCTAATTTAGAGATTAGGTCCAGGTGCAGCGTGTTGCATTCTGCATCTACTGAATGCAACAGACAGACTTCTGACTCAGTGAATGAGAAGCAGATGGGGTGTGGGTTCAAGCTTAAATGTCAACAAGAGATCAGTCTGGTTTTTCGGATGTGGTTAGTAATCCTTACACTTAAGCCCTTGTGATTCCACAGAGTTGCTCTTTTCTTCCCGTTATACCCCCCCAACAACCAGACGTGTGCTCCGTGAGTTTTGGAGTGTGTCTGTGTGAAAGCTCTCAGGTTGCTTTACTTTATAAATCTCAGTGTTCGTCCTGCTCCTCCGAAGGTGGATAAACATTCGGAGCATGCTCCCCTTGCGCTAAACCCATCTGCTGTGCCAAGATTTATAGTAATATTCAGCGCTCCGGTGTGTGCTTGATTTGTAAATTGTCTCTTGGGATTTACAAATCAGAGCCCTCCTTTGACTCTGTGCGATTTTTCTTGTTTCGCGCTCCCTGCAGAAGCTCAGGCCCTGAACCGGTTTCCGTGCCACATTGCAAAGATAAAGCGATATCTCTGGACCCTAAACCTACGGAGATAGGTGCAACATTTACGTAATAGAGCAGAAGATTGGGTTGCCTTGTTGTTTGTGCTGCCAGAAGCCAGACACTGCATTTATCAGGAGTCGTCTGGACTGCACATTTTCAGTGAGGCCCGAGCACAGTAATTCAGGAGTAAACAGAGCTATAACCGCGGAGACTGTAAAGAAGCTGCCTCATTGTCACCTCGTACCAACCAGCCTCCCCCTCACCCACCTCTTGTTGTGCGTGCTTTAGGAGGTGTTCTGGCATGCCATTCCTCCTTTCCCTCCCAGTGAAAATAATAATAGGTGGGAGTCGTTCTGGAACAGCTGTGTGCCGTGGCCTTGGAGAGCTTCCTCAGTCACCCTCCTTCATTTTTACCATCCCGCTAATAACAGCTCCCCGAAAAACGTCGGCCGAAGAAGCTCGAGAAATCAGCAGGCTTTTCAGCCATAATCCCCGTGACCTTGTTCGTCCTCTTTTTAACGGTATCAGCTCTTTCTATCGGTTATTATTTTTCCACCCCTCCGGGTTCTTGCTGATGATGGAATGTCTGCAGCATCCGTGAAAGTAGAGAAGTGTCATGCCGGCAGGAAAAGCCGGAGAGCTGGAATCTTTCAAATGACTTGGGAGTGTACAGTAATGGACTCAAAAACAGGAGGGTTGTTTAAAGCAAACAAAAACACATGCAGGGGTTTTTGGAAGGCGTTTGTGTTTCCAGCTTCCATTGTGAATTCTTCTTTGTCATCCTTCACTTCCTCTCTCTTCTTAAATGTGCATATATATATTTAGAAATGTTTTCTAAAGTTAATCTGTCATCCAAAACCATGGTTAAACAACTCTTGCAGTGTTGCTCTCAACACTTCATTTTCCTCTCCTCATAAAGCATTTGGCACTGAAGAGAGCATCAAATAATGTTGTAATACAAACACATAGATGCCACTGTTGGCGGCTCCGGAGTCAGGAGGGCGTGAGCAGCAACGACTAACATGCCCTCATTCATTTACACAAAGTCTTTCCTTCTCTGGCGTAGGCCCAAACTCTGCTGGTTCTGATCAGGTATTTCGCACTCTAGGAAGTGTGACCTTGTGTTTCTGCGGTCAGACTAAGTAATTAAAGGCGGCATTGAGGAAAAGCCACCTTTTTTGTTTGTTTGTGTTGCTTTTGAGTATAAAAATGTGGTTTTGGTGGTTCAGTTTGACATCGGAGCCCCATTAAAGCATACATTAAAAGGAAAAGTCTAAAAGTAATGATACAGTTTTCTTTTAAACTCAAGTTCATGCAGTAAAGATGTCTTTTTTTTTTTTTTTAAAGTGTATTGACAAAGCAAGAGATCTCCTGGATGCTGAGCTGACAGCCATGGCAGGAGAGAGCTACAGTCGAGCCTACGGGGTAAGTTTTCATTAAAGAAACTAAAGTATGTGCAGCTTCACTTGTACATTTCACTTTCCCAAGAATTTATTAGTGATGTGAAGTTATGTTACGTGGTGGTGCAAAAATGTAAGCCTCAAACCCACTTTCTTTGAAAGTCAAAACAATACTTTTGGCTGCCGTTTTTAATGCAGAATCTACATGTTTATATCTAAACAATAGTTCAAATAAATAGTTGCAAACAGAAAACACAGCTATTTCTCTGATACAGAAACTTCCTGATAATGATTTTATCTTCCTATCTGGTTTCCATGACGACTGACATCAGAGTGAGTGTAGATCCTGCATGTTCTAGTTGAAAAATTATGTCTGAAAAATGTATTTTGCAGCCGTTGTATCACAACTAAGCCCACACAGTTGTTGAATGTGTTAATTGTAGATTTAAGATGAGAAGCTTTAATGGTCGATTAATCTGGAATGACACCTGCTGCCATCGCTCAGTCAAATTCTTCCTTCCTTCCTTCTTTCCTTCCATCCTTTCTTCTTTCCTTCCTTCCTTCCTTCTTTCCTTCCTTCCTTACCTTTCCTCATTCCTTCCTTACCTTCCCTCATTCCTTCCTTTCTTATCTTCCCTCATTCCTTCCTTCTTTCGTTTCCTTGTTCCTTCCTTTTTCCTTCCTTTTTTTCTCCCTTCCTCCTTTTCTCCCTTCCTCTTATTCTTCCTTTCTTCCTTCTACCCTTCCTTTCTTCCTACCTTCCTTCCTTCATTCCTTCCTTCCTTTCCTCCTTTCTTCCATTCATTCATTCACTCATTCATTCTGGTTATGCTTCTTGGATTTTAAGCTATCATTTCTGGCACCTTTTTTGTTCATTAGGATGAGTCACTACTAGCTGATTTCCAAAAACCAGCTAATCATCTGAATAACCCAAAATGGATACAGGTTGAAGAGCCGTTGAGAAAGAGAAAAAAGATGAGCAAGAAAAAAAAAAAAAGTGATTTAACCTTCTTTTTTTTTTTTTTTTAAACCACGAAGAGTGTGAGATTCCTGGGAACTAAAATGTACAAAACGTTTTGCCATATGTGGCTAAAGGCCCATGTTCCAGATTCCAACACCTCACTACGCAGATTTTAGATGACAAAAGACTTTAAACAGAGCAGCAGAAGTGAAACACGACTGCTGCACTGTCCGTTGACAGGAGATGGTGTAACCCTGGACAGTAAACTGTGAAGGAGCAGCTCCACATCCCAGATGTGGAGCTGCTGGCTGTAGGTTTCACTCTGTGCTGTTTACTGAGTTCACACATGTTACACGTTGGTCCTGCACACAACGTCATCTACGCAGTTGTTACCAGGCAACAAACACACACCAGCATATACTGATATGTGTGTGTGTGTGTGTATATATATATATATATATATATACACACACACACACACACACACCAGTGGATTCATGATGATTGTTGGAGGTTTCGGTCAATAATCCCCGTTCTATAGTAGTTTTCAACTGATTCTCATTTTAACTTTGTAAAACATTTCCTAAGATGTTTACACTACAACAACATTAATGTCCTTTATGTAGTTCATTTTAGGTTGTCATATATCCCATACAGGGTTTCACCTTCTGTGCAGGCCTGAACAATTCATTTCAGAATTTGAAATAATACAATTAGTAAAGCATTAAGGATGCATTTAAATCTTAGTATGCAGCGTGTCTGACAAAGGCTTAAATCATAGCTGCTCACTGGTTTTACTTCGTCACAGTGTCTTCCATATGTTACAGTCATTTCAGTTCTATATATCGCCCTGAATAAATTATTTTAGATATGAGAAGTACCATTATTCTTAATAATCACACAAACCCACCAGAAGTGGCTCGAGTCTACAGGCGCGGAGGAAAAGTCAAGAGTTGAAGGTGATTGATCTGTACCTGTGTGACACTGTTCACCTCGTTGATGAAGAGTTTCATTGATGAACTGCTGCTTGCATAAAGCAGAGTTTTCTCTTCATGACACAGATCAGTGTGGGAATGCATGAACACGGTTCAGAACTCTAATGCAGAATAAATGTTGAATTTTAGCTTGATAATTCTAAATCAGGTCACAATATCGGTGAGTAAAAATTGTAGGCATTAGATATTTCCTTCAAACTGTTCAGCCCTGTCTCTATGAGCGAAATGGACATTGGTAATGTAATAATAAACATGTAAATAAATATGATTTTTTTTTTTGTTTCCTCCCTTAGGCCATGGTGTCCTGCCAGATGCTGTCAGAGCTGGAGGAAGTAATCCAGTATAAACTGGTGCCAGAGAGGAGGGACATCATCAGGGAAACATGGTGGGAGAGGCTTCAGGTAACGACAGTCCGTGATGTATGGGCGAAGAAATACGCGCACGCTCACGTGTGCAGCAACACAGACAATTTAAAGCAGATGTTGGAAAAGCTGTTACTAATGGAAACCGTCCACAATGAGGGCATTCAGAGACACACCAATATATTAGTGACCAAGAACCTCTCAGGCCCCACCATTTAGTTTCTAAATATGAAAAAAAGTTATTTGCAGTTATTTTCTTTTTGTATCAACCCCACTGAAACTGGTTCATGCCATGAAGTTGAATGAACCTGTTAAATGTCGCTGCAGAAATGGTAACTTCTTGTGATTGAACTTTGCTTAATAAGTCTAAAAGCTTGTATAGATTTTTTTAGTAGTCAGCTAATAGTTTTTACAAATATATTAATGGTCATCTGTGTGCATCTCTGCTGACTATCATGTGAACCTGCACTCACATATGGCAAGTTTAAAACGGGACATTTGGTAGTAATAGTAGCCCCCAGGGTTTGAAGCATACTTCTCTCAAGTGTTTTCACTCTTGTGAGTTTAACGAGTAGGTGCCTCTCTTTTAAGAGAGTAACAAAAGAATAATGTGCTTTTTTTGTGTGTTTTTCCTCCAGGGTTGTCAGCGTATTGTGGAAGACTGGCAGAGGATTCTGATGGTTCGATCGCTGGTCATCAGCCCCCACGAGGACATGAGGACCTGGTTGAAGTACGCCAGTCTTTGTGGCAAGAGCGGACGTCTGGTCAGTCTGTTGACACATTTGTAGAATGTAATAACAGTCAAAGAAGTTAAAGCTGTGATTTAAACTTTATTTCAACTTGTTTTAGGGTGTTGCAAAGCATCTCCGGTCACTCTTTTTAGAAACCTGTGTATCCGCTTAGTTAATGCAGGTCTTTTTTTTTTTTCCCATCTTTGACTTCCCTGTTGTTGTAATTGATTACAGATGACAGTCTTGTTGTATTTACACACACACATTCAGGATACTACAGCTAAACATGATGTAATGGAAAAAAGAGAGATACTGTATCTTTGACCACCAGGAAACATGAGGTTTGAGAAATTTTTTAAAAAAGCACTGTATTGAACCATATGGTCAGAATTTCTTAACTTTTGGTGTCCTTTTGGGCCCTGCTATTGCTATTTAAGAAATTCCGTGTTATTTGTTCTTTTTTTTCTTCATAAATTTCAGTCTTTTTCACTTAAAGAAGCCTCAAAATCTGCATTTAAACAACTTCTTCAGCTTTTACTTTCTACTTGATATAAACCTCGAGTTTAATTTTTTTTTTCCTTTTTTCCATCCTTGTAGGCACTTGCTCATAAGACACTGGTGCTTCTTTTGGGTGTTGACCCGTCCAAGCAGCTTGACCACCCTCTGCCTATAACCCACCCACATGTCACATACGCATATATGAAGTACATGTGGAAAAGTGCCCGCAAGGTAAGACTAATACATTTAAACTACTTGTTTTCAGAAGAAGTAAACGTCCGGGTCACAGCTGAGTATTTAGCTCCCAAAGGTCTAGTCTAGAGCTATTCAACTATATTTTCCTGAGGGCCAAATTTTCAGAACCCTACGACCCCATGGGCCAGCCATTTTACTGACAAATCACCACCACAAAGTTAACATTTTTACAAACGCAACACCTAAAAATCATAGTCATAACCAGCCATAACACAACATAACCAGTTCAATAAAATCACAGCTATTGCTCGCTTCTTTAAAAAAATTAAATTAAATTAAAACACAACCAGCTTTTGGTTCAATAAAAAGACAGACTACAACTACTGGCTTTGAGTGTAAGTAAAAAGGTTAACATAACCAGCTTCTGGTTTAATGGAATTACAATAGCAGGTATTGCTGCCTTTATGTGCAGCAAAAGAAGAAGCCAGACTTGACATTTATATGCCTAAATATTTGCATCATATGTTTGTGTGTGTCTGTGCTGTGGGATTGATAGACCAAGAGAGATGGGAAATGACCAGATGTCTTTCATTTCCTTGACTGAACTCGAGCAGAAAATTTAGGTTGATATGAAGTGAGGCCAGTCCACAGATAATGATGCAGATGCTCATTTGTTAAAGGCGTATGGTTTCCTGTTTTTATGAGATTCATGTGGGAGAAGCCGAACTCATAAATACGTCGATCCAAACATTGTTAATGCACAAAAAGCCAATCTTTTTCATCTTTGGGAATTTCTCTGCAACAACACACATGGACTAAAACTCTGCGCAGCCCTGTTCCTTGAAGACATCCTTCAGTTCACATGATGCTTGTTTTCAGTTATCTCCAGTCACAGTGGACCTTCTTCAATGTTATACGTATGTGTGATTGCACAACCTGAAGAACTCTCCTGTCTTGGGGGAAATGTGGGGTGTGTTGGTGAAAGGGTCCTTCACAACATGCAGCACTTCTCTGGGAATTTCAAAGTCATTAAATCTCTTTGCAAAGTTGTGCCTCAAACTATCTAGAAAGTCTAACGTGAGTTGTGTGATTCTGGTGCTTTGTGATGACGTGATGAAGTCATTGAGTGTGGGAAAGTGGAGGACTCTGCCACTGAGATCAGATGAGAAATAGTCCAGAAAAGCTCTAGAAGAGTGGATAGCTTCTCAACCACATCAACTGTTGTATCCCTCCCTTCAAGTTCCAGGTTATTTGTTATTTATGGTAGATGGGCTGTGGGCTGGTCCACTTTGATTAATGGGGCAGTTCTGGCCTGCGAGCTGGGAGTTGAGTAGCCCTGGTCTGAATAGTTGTTTCAGGAGTGTACAGAGACCTCTGACTATGAACTGAAAGAGAATGAATGACATATGTGCATCTGCTAATTGGCTGCTCCTGGTAAATAAATCCAAACAAATGATCACGTTTCTAATTAATACTGGAAAGTTATCTGTTAGCCAAAAAATCAGCAGTTGGAACTTGAAACCAGCTTACATTAACAATTTAATGATCATTGGATGCTTTATAAACTGATACATTTCTATGGCCGTCAGTGGGAGCCTGGAAGGAAATTTGTGGAAGTTTTTATCTAGTCCAGTAAATGTTTCCCAAACAAGTTTTACGACGGCAGTCAAAAGTATGAGATAACTGTGATGTTACAGGTTAGCGAAGAATCAGAATTAGAAATTGTTTGCTACTGTTTGTTGAAAATGAGAGAGAATTGCAAGTAGATTAATCCTGATATTTTGCAATGTTTTTATTTTAAATTAAAGAGCCCAACTGCAGTTGTTTGAACAGTGAAATGCTTTTCATATCCTGCTTTCATTCAGTGGGATGTCTTAAAAGGCAGGGTAAGGAATTTTGGATGACATCACTCTAAAGCAAAGACTTCTCAAAAATCTATATTTATGATGCATTTATATACTTTCAGAGGTTTGAATCTTTTCTTTTAATGAGTTTAATTGATATTTAAGACTAACATACTGTTATTACACATCCACAGATTCACACCTGTACCCTAATAATGCACAAACAGCAACATTTATTGTAAAAAAAAAAAAACCCTAATACTGGCAAGTGTTGCAGTTGACACACTCATAGAAAAAAAGAAATGTGAAAGACACACTTTGTATAGTAACTTAGTCACTGATTACATTTGGACATGAGAGCACTGTTACCGAGTAAAAATATATCACACAATACTTTTAATCACCCACTGTGGTGTAAAGAGAGTTTCCTGGTTGAGCTTCTGGTGAGTCTGGCAACACTGATATGAACGAAAACCAACCTGATTGTAATCATTTCATATCTGGCAGCAAAGTTCAGCATGAAACCTGTTTTTCCAGCTGCAGAATACAGGCCAAATTGAACAAGAAAACACAAAAGTCAAGCACAAGTCCTGTAAACAATTTAGTGCTGTCTGTTCACTGTTTTATAGCAAAATAATTTGATGGCAGTTCAAGCACCACGGCCAGAAAAACATATTTCTTCCACTGCAATACATCTTTACCAGATGTGGGTGAATGTGTCGTTTCTCTGCAGATCGATGCCTTCCAGCACATGCAGCATTTCGTTCAGGGGGTACAACAGCAAGCACAACACGCCATCGCTGCAGAGGACCATCAACGCAAGCAGGAGCTCCACAAACTGATGGCCAGGTCCGATTCCTTCTGGAAACACGCTCGAGAGGCTTTTGTAATCACTTCTTCTGCTGCAGCTGCCTGGCTTTGCACGGTCTAGTCACGACACATCCTGCATTTCGAACAGCTCGAGTTCTGTTTACAGATGGGAAGTAAAATGAAGTTGTTAGTAGTTACTGTTTGAAAGTTATTTTATTGCATGTAAGCATTCGTCGAGCTCTTTTATACGTTTGCCAGTCTCAAACACCCGCTCTCGCATGGCAGAGAAAACACAAAGCAGCATGATGAAGCGAGAAGAAAGTGGCCTCATATAATTTCTTCCCTTGCGCTGTAAACACGGAGGGTCATGCAGAGTGCATTTTGCCACTTTTCCATGAGAATGAGCCAATGTTGCAAAGCACCATTTAAAAGACCTTTTGGTGTTTTGAGGTCTTTTTTAAAACTGACCAGATTCAATATGTCAGCTCAAAACTCTGACGAAAGCAGTTCTGAAGCCAGTGAGAAGAGTCATAAAAGTACTCACGTCAGTGTTGCTCTTTTCAGTTGACTACCGCAACAATACGAAGTCTGTGTTGTTGTTTTTAAAGCTCAAAATTCAAGTAGCTAACACATTTTATGGAAAGTTCAACATTCACACAATGGCATTGTCTAACATCTAAATCCTGAAACAAGTTGTTTCTTCTGTTTGGCTTCTTGCAAAGTTTGAGTTCGTGCAAAGCTCCCTTCTTTGGGGCTGTACATTAATTGCTTTCCTGTGCCAAAAATAAGGTGATTACTTACTAAATCATTTATGTTTATGTAAGTCAAATGACTCAAAACAAGAAAGTGATAGGATGTAGGATCAGATAGGTATAAGCTCAAGTACAGTAAATCAAGGAAGAGCTTCATCTGGATGAACGCACCAACACGCAGCGGTGGGGCGTATCCTCCCATCTCGTAAATCCAACATGACTAGACGCAAGAATGGCAACAAGAAGAAGAGTTTTTTTTTTTTCTTCTTCTACATTTTTGCATCTTCCACACAGTGACTCAGGCTGTCTGAGGAATGTGTGTTAGGGAAAACACCTGTACGGTGTCAGCCAGGACGGGTTCCAGACTTTCTCATACGCTTCCATGAATACAGGTCAGCTACATGGTATGGAGCACACCTGGAGCGTTCACTTACTGCCTCCCCAACAGAGTTTAGCATTATCTCACTTATCTTTTTCTCAGGATCGGGAGCTCTGGCCTCCGTGGTCGAAAGCATTTTGCGCTGACGTCCTCGGACTCCCTCGTGTGTATTCTGAAAACCGAATCTGTTAACAGATTTTGCAAACAGTTGAACCCAAAACTGTACTCTCGCATGGAGATTCAATCACACAAAATGATGTAACCGCAAAAGGAAATTTATTGGAGGTGCTCTGCAAACAGTGTTAGTGTAGTTGTGTGAGTTATACGTGTTGGTCCCAGCAGGCTCGGATCAGGATTTGTCTCGTGAGCATCTGTGTTTATGTGTGATGAAAAGAGCTAAGTCTTCCTCGCAGATGCCACGGATGTCACTGTCAGCTTAGGTGAAAGGAAATTTGGATTGGATAATTGAAAACCTCCACATGAGGTCCCACAAACTGTCAGCAAATAAATGCTCCGCCGCCTTGAGTAGTGATACTTATGATAAATGCTAGTACGTTTTCCAGGTCTTATATCATTATGTGACAGCTTTTTAGTAAACTGCCCTTGAATTTACTGCGAGCTGCTGGCGGCTTTTCACAGAAAATGACAACATAAGCATTCTTATGAACTTAAGTTGTTTTATTTTTGTGTGTGTTCTTGTTCCTGCCTGCAAATACAGTCATAGATTTACTTTTCCAAACATAACTGCTTTTAATGACACCAACCTCTGACCTCATTAACTTTTAATGTCTACAGTTTTCTTTTTTTCACTGAATGCAGGAAAAGGTTTGATTTTTCTGAAAATTATACAGTTCAAATGTTTATATAAGCCTTATAATTTATGCTGCTTCACGTTTCTTTCAAATGAAACCAAAGGCTGTATTTCTTTTCGGACTCAGTCTCCTGCTTGTTGTTTCTGCTTTTCTTCCACGCAGATGTTTCTTGAAGCTGGGAGAGTGGCAGCTCAGTCTGCAAGGCATCAATGAGAGCACGATCCCAAAAGTTCTGCAGTATTACAGCAACTCAACCGAACACGACCGCAACTGGTACAAGGTCAGTACCTCCCTGTCAACTCCAACCTTTCACTTCTGACTCCTCTTTATTATTAGTTAAATCCCAGCTGTGTCGGCAAGAGACTGCAATAAGTCACCAGGACGACGCTGGACTCCTATTTCATTGCTCTTTAAGGAGAAACGTTGTAGCAACCACGAGTCATGTCTGCACGGCTCATTTCTTTTCCTTATTAGGTTGCTAAATTAATGGTCCCTTTCTGTCTGCTGGGAACATCTCTGCTTTCTCTTAACCATCCATACCTGTGCTGCAGGCTACAAATGTCTCTATTCTCGCACACCCGAACCACATCCATCTTCACCAACTCGTTTCAGCTTTTTAATAGCCGGTTGCATAACAAAGCAAACATCACGCTTGTGTGTTTGGATCTTAAATAAAAGCACCCTGGAAGATGTCTGTTCAATAGGAGCTGGAAAATGACATTATGAACCAATGTGAAAGTTATTTTAATTTACTAGCTATTAAGAGCCCGGTTTGAGCGAGTCCGTTGCCATTTGTGGGCAGGCCTGGCACGCCTGGGCTGTGATGAATTTCGAGGCAGTGCTGCACTACAAACACCAGAACCAGGGGCGTGACGAGAAGAAGAAGCTGCGACACGCCAGCGGTGCCAGCGCCAACAGCGAAGCCAGCAACAGTGACAGCGAGGTGGACAGCACCGATCACAGTCCTGTACCCTCACCGGGCCAGAAGAAGGTCAATGAGGTGAGTCGCAGAAAAGTCCCACTTTCTTTTTCACACATTACCTCCAGTTCAAGAAAGAACTCCTTTTTTCTGTGTCCATCTGCAGGACCTCTCAAAGACTTTGCTCCTGTACACCGTACCTGCTGTTCAAGGTTTCTTCCGCTCCATTTCCCTATCCAGAGGAAATAACCTGCAGGACACACTGAGGTGAGTTAAAGCGCAGTAAATCACAATGCTAGCAGGTTTGCTGTGAGTGTAAGAGGACCTCTGGTGGCTGCAACACAAAATGATTCAGGAGAAGATGCTGATTTTACTTGGGTGCTTTTTTTAATTTTTTTTTTTTTAGGGTTTTGACTCTGTGGTTTGACTACGGTCATTGGCCTGAAGTGAACGAAGCTTTGGTGGAGGGCATCAAGACCATTCAGATAGACACATGGCTGCAGGTAAAGTGCAAACACACGTCCATCCACGTTTGAAGTGGTTTTGGTTCAGAGGGAAATGACATGAGTTAAAGCCTATGAAAGGAAGAATGCTTAGATGGGCTATTCCCAGTCCAAATGAGAAGACATTTTGAATCATTTGATCATTTTCTTTATTTTAAATTTCTCTCTGTCTTTGCAGGTGATTCCTCAGCTCATAGCTCGAATCGACACCCCTCGGGCGCTGGTGGGTCGCCTCATCCACCAGCTGCTAACAGACATCGGGCGGTATCATCCCCAGGTATGTCCGCTCACACTGCCACAGGTTTTTATTAACGGCGTAGAGTAGAGCCAAGACCTGGCTTTTTTATGGTACCTTAAAGCAAAACCATCAGTCATCAGTTCTCCGTCCACCTCCAGGCTTTGATCTACCCACTGACCGTGGCCTCCAAGTCCACCACCACCGCCCGCCATAATGCAGCCAACAAGATCCTGAAGAACATGTGTGAACACTGCAACACCCTGGTCCAACAAGCCATGATGGTAGAGACATTAAATCACTTACAACAAAAGTCTGTAACAAGCCAGCAGAAAAATAAGTGGGTTTCTTCAGTGTACATGGATCATTTAATTCATTTACACTGATTTGAGAGAATAAAAAGAGAAATGCTGAACTTCTTTGTACTCAGTATGTACTGTTCTCTGTGAAGGAGGATTCACATTGAATCACACTTTTTATCTGTTGTCTTTCTTCAGGTGAGTGAGGAGCTGATCCGAGTGGCTATTCTGTGGCACGAGATGTGGCACGAGGGCCTCGAGGAGGCGTCACGCCTTTACTTTGGTGAGCGCAATGTTAAGGGCATGTTTGCTGTGCTGGAACCTCTGCATGCCATGATGGAGCGGGGACCACAGACCCTCAAAGAGACCTCTTTTAACCAGGTTTGTGTCACCATTAAGGATGCTTAGTAATCTCCAGTGTTCATAGTTTGTCATCATGTTTGGAGACATTTTTTTTTTACAACAAACTAAGCTATGTGTTTTTCATACCGCATGTTTCTGCTGTTGAAAAGCTACTGCAAAACAAAACAAAGATGCATTCTATCAACATGTAGTCCCTCATTAAAGTGTTTGTTTTGTTTTGTACTTCAGGCCTATGGCAGGGATTTGATGGAGGCTCAGGACTGGTGCAGGAAGTACATGCGCTCTGGGAATGTGAAAGATCTGACTCAGGCCTGGGATCTCTACTACCATGTCTTCAGACGGATCTCCAAACAGCTGCCGCAGGTGAGTGAAGATATGCAGCTGCTCCTATCAGTTATACAGGGTTTTTTCTTTGTTCCTTTAATCTATTTAAAGTTACTCTATGTATCAATACCACGTCTGACCACATGGGGGCAGACTATCAAAAAAAAAATCTTGTCAGTCCAAACTGCACCTCTAGTGGAACAAAGTGGTATTACAAAAAGTGCTGGATCGTCCCCACTCATGATCACACAGCTCTAAATGTCCCCATGTGGTCAGAAGTGGATTTGCTTTCTAGAGAGACTTAACTAATTTATAAAATCTGCCTCAGGCAGCATGTGTGATAAGTGTATTCACAAGCATGTCTGTGCTTGTACGGACAGAAAATTATAATATATATGTTGTTCAGGATAAAAGACAGGTGCATCAGTCTAAATGAGTAAATCTCATTTTTGCAAACTAATTTAATTCAGAGAAATGTAGCTGAAAAGAATAAATGGCTCTTGGGGAAACAGAATATGACATCCAACCATTTCTGCATTTCTCTGTCCATGTCAGTCTCTTGTCAGTCAGATGTGATGAGAGATGTTTTAAATTCCATTTCCTGATTAATTTTTGTGGCAGGTAATTCAACACACTGTCTCTTAGTCATGTAAAGTAGCATAAAGAAGATAACATTTGACAGTTTTTGCCAGTATTTTAAAAACAGGTGAATTAACTCCTCTTGTTCTTTCACCTGGGGATGAAGTCGCTGAAGAATGACCTAAAATAGTTTTGAAAAGATGTTGAAATGTGATGAAACGGACTAATGATTGAGGTCTAAGGTCAGTGAACAGCATCACGCCTTTTTGTTAGCCTGTAGTCAGTTTTTGAATTAATTTCATAGATAACACTTGGATATCATCTCAGACAAAAAGATGGAATGTTTTTTGTCTGTGATTTTACTTTTATTGACATAAATCCGTACTTTTACTGTTAGCATTTCATACAACTAGTGAAGAACTGTTTTGTTTCTTTTTGTTTAAATTTCTCAACGATTTACAGATGAAATGTCAAAAACATACAAAAACAACAGTTCCTTCTTCCTAATAATGGGCCCATTTTTATTTCAACAAATATCCTTCAGCTTAGTCTTTCTTTTTTATCTTGACAAACCACCTTTATTCACACAATCAGTCGTAACATTTCAACCACCTGTCTGATATTAGGTAGGTCCTCCTCATTCCACCAAAGCACCTCAGGTCTGTTGGGGTCTTGATGAAGAACATCTGAGGGGTCCTGTAGCGTCAGTGTGCTGGGATGTTAGCAGTAGACTGTTTGGGCCTCGTGGATTTTGAGGGTCTTTGCTTTTCAAAATCAGCTGATTATTATTTTTCCAAAGCTCCTGATGAACAAGTAAGTGTCAAAGTAGATTCCACGTGAAAAGCTGGATTTCAGTTTTTCCAGCAGACAAGATGAGCAGCAGAGAGGTTTCAGTGATTCAAGATTCAAGAAGTTCAGTGTCATATAAGCAGTTAAAGTAGCACAAAGGAACTTTGTCATTTTTAGCTCAACAGGTCCACCTGTAGGCGCTGAAGTGGAATCATTTTTACGAAGCTGTCCAAGGCTACTCGTTTGGTCTATTTATCAGTCACTGCCTCATCTTTATTGTCTTGAGTTATATATACCATGAAATGAAAAGGAAACTCATATTTTAACATTGTGCTTCTTTAATAAATGTTAAGACTTTGCAATAAAATACCTACTTTCCTTCACATAAACAAAAACAACTTTGAAGTGCAAACAGTAACTGTCATTGAGAAAATAAAGTAGAGCTGGAACAGATGTTGGCATTATTCAGGAGTCTGATGGGTTGTGGAGCTGAACTTATTTTTCTTAGTCTAGTTGACCATTATTTCACACACCTGTAACGCTTCTGTGAGGGAGGTGGTGTAAAGAGCGTGTTGAGGGTGTGTCTTGTCTTTGATGACCCTGCTCATATAAATGTGCAGCGGAGAAAGGAAGGTTGCTCCACAGATGTGCGGTGCAGTTTTTATTACACACTGCACCCCTTCCTCTCTTGCAAAGTGCAGTTTCTATTCCACACTAACGGACCGAGTGATGGCACTCGCTCTCCACCGTACTCCTGTAAAAAGTGCTCACGGTTTGGAGCACAGAGATGGTTCACCTGGTTCAGCCGGTGTGCTGACGAGATGTCCTGTTCACCAAAAACTCATCATTTGTTGGTCACTAAGCTAACATAAGTTCATGGTAGGTGTTTCTAACACTTAACCACACTCACTGAACATTTCCCTGTAATCATTACTGCTCCAGTTTCTTTTTACCTGTTAAAAATGCTTTTTAAAGATCACAATAGGCCTATAAAATGACAGGTGCCTGTTGTCAAATACTCAAATGTGAAAGAATGTTCCAGCATGTAAGCCCAAGATGAGACGTTTGAAGGAATTTGATGTCTTGTCAAAATGCTGTCACATAACCGTTACTGGCCCTTTGCTCCGCGTTAACCCCTGTTTTCTGTTTTGTTGAGGTAAATGTCCACTTCTTCATGTTAAAGGGGAGATTTTTTTCTTCCCATAATTGCCTTGTGGTTGCTTCAGACAGGCGATTTTATCAGACGTCTTGGTACAATCTTTTTTTAATTGGCTTTTAATGAATTGGACTCGTGTAGATTGAGCTGACTTGTGTTCTTTAGATGACATTTGACACAATATAAATAAAAGTTAATTAAATACAAATACAATATAAATAAAAGTTAATTGTCTTAATTACTGTTAATAAAGGTGAAAAAAGTCACAAAATCACCCATCCCACTCTTTCAGAAAGTCCAGTCCTTTGTGGACTCCCCAAGAATTTTGTTTTTGGACATTTGGAAGCCCAGTGTTGATGTATATTCGAAGGATTGAAATGTTTCCACTTCAGCCTCTCCAAAGAAAAGGGTGGAGGTGCTGCAATCAAATGTGAACATGACTTGAGGCCACCCACCACCTTCGTCCTGTAATCTGTCTCCAGCCCCTCGGTGATGAGTCCTATGACTATGGCGTCATCAGCAAATTCAATAATACTCATGCTCTGAGAAGCCATGCGATCGTGAGTAAAGAGGGTATAGAGCAGCGGTGCCATTAAGTTTCATCATTATGTTCCACGTGTACACATTTCATTCATAAATCTGTAAATGGTTTGGGATGTAAACACCAAGTATATCAGCTTTTTACATCATCAAGGGACAAAGAATTAAACTACTAGACCTGGTTTTGTTATTCTGAGGATGAAATTGAAATGTTAGAGGTCACGCCTCAAAGCCTTCGTGACATGGCTGACGTTCTGCCAGCAGGCCTTACTGAACATAGTAAATGGAGACTGTGATGCTGTTTGGCATTGTGTTATAGCCTTGCTGGCAGGGATGCCCCCCTGCTGGGACATTACCGTAAGCAGTAAAAAAAAATATACGGCAATATAACCACATTCTGGAAGCAGAGCAAATATTCCTCTGAAGGGCATTAGCATATAAATAAATCACCTCCAGGATCCCAGGAACAGTAGATTTAAAGCAGGTTGGGATTGTGACCATACATGGTCACTATACATCAGCATGGCACCATAAAACCCTTCAAATAGTGCTCCAGACTGAGATTTGATGCAGCATAAACGACTTGTAGTTTGATACAGACTGCAAGTAAATGTATGAAGAAAGTCTCAGAACTATATCTGAGGAGCTACAAATAAACAGCCGTCGACGTATAAAAGCTTAGCTTTGATAAAAGCCCATGTCTGCCGCAATCTGCATATTGTTTTGGGATCTGTTGTTTGTGCACAACGGACTAAAAACTAATTGTCTCTTCCTGTGCTGCATCCTCGCCTCATCAACCTTCCCCACAGCTGACCTCCCTGGAGCTGCAGTATGTATCTCCGAAGCTGCTCATGTGCCGGGACCTGGAGCTCGCCGTGCCCGGCACTTATGACCCCAACCAGCCTATTATCCGCATCCAGTCCATCGCCCCCTCCCTGCAGGTCATCACCTCCAAGCAGCGCCCACGCAAGCTCACCATCATGGGTAAGATAAAGACAAAATTACACAGGCCTTATGGGCCTGAACCCATTATATAAGGAAATTAGATTAAAGAATACTCCAAGTGTTATCTTTTCAGCAGGCATGGGATGTCACATTAGAAAAAAAAATCAATGTTAATGGAAAGCCTGAAGGTTGTTATTTATTTACAAATCATCAGTCAAGGCAGAGTTCTTTGTGTGGTTAATACGTTTGGGTAAAAATCTTCCTCACCAACAGAAGCAGGATCGAACCAGTAATGAACTAAATGGAGGAATGAATCCTCATCCCTGCAGGAGAGCCGGCATTTCTGCTCAGTCAGCTTTGCACTTAAGAAATCCTGCATTTTTTCATTTTCTCTCTCAAGATAATCAGCGCAGATCCATTTACCTGGAACCCTCCTTACCTCCGACTTGACGTGACATTGAATATAGAAATAAATGAATCTTGCACAGAATCACCTGCTCCGCTGTGTGAAATGAAAAATGACATTAAAAAGCTTCTGAAATGTCACCTTGTCTCACAGCCAAATCCACACATCATCAGACACAAGTGGCTCACTCCAGCTCACGCTTTTTTCACGGTGCAATAGGTGGTTGTGATGTACCCCATCAGTGTTACACAACACACTCCGTGAGAGATGATAGCCAATAAATCAGCTGACCTCAGGAGCAGGAGCTCAGATGAAGACCTGTCACCCACGGCAGCGGACTTAGATTTACTGTCGCTGCTCCGTCCCTCTTGTGGTGCTCGACTTCTTGTTTACTGCGACTGTCATTACAGACGGTGTAAGGATAGAAAAACAAAGTACTTTTACTCTAATTAGTGGCTACTGAGCTGAAGATTGCTTTATTAATTCCTAAAATGAAATAAATATTGTTGCAGTATGAGAGAGAAAAGTTGATAAATTGTTGAAGCTTTGGAAGGGTTGCGGAGGTTTCTTTAGATCACCATGAATGGATTTGAGCTGCTGTGTTTATAGTTTGGTAGTATCTGAGCTCATGACATCAGATTCAGCTTCAGGAGGTAGTACACCATTCCCAGTATAGCTATTTAATTTGTCAGAGATCTTATATTCACCAGGAAAAAAAGGTTTGGACTTTTTACTTCAAGCTCTGTGAATTTGAGGTCTTGTACTATATATATATTTTCTAAATAAAGTCCATTCAAATAATTGACTTATGAAAAGATCTCCCCCGTTGAACAACCGGGTCAATGGCTGTTGAGTTTCAGAAACATCGAAACTCAGATATTTGTAGCTTTCAGCTTCACAGGAAACCACTGGAAGATCCTGAGCTCTCATGTGTTTAACAGTGTTTATGCCAAAAAAAGGGCAAAACTATGAGTTCAGATCACTGGTAATACAGATTTTATTTTCAGCAGGAGGAAGATGATCGCTTAGTTTCTCTAAACACAGGAGCGGGTTCAACCAGTAGCTAGAGATCCAAGTTGAGTGACAAAGTTTGTTATCCGGCCTTTTTCCCTCTCACCTCCTCCACTGCATCTTTAGCTGTCGTGTCAGTCGTTAGGTATTCTGACTGACAGGCGGTCTGAACGGGTCGCTGAACGTCACCTCAGCCATTCTTGGACCTCTGCTACGCCTTTCTGCAATGCCAATTCCCATAGCACTCATTTAGCCCCCGTTATGACTCTCTTACTACTTCCCAAGGAGGCGCAGCTGCAGAATAAAGTGTTTCACTGTTTCACATCCCGCACCACTCACGCAGCACACCGGGCCAAAATAAAATAAAGGCACTACAGGTGTTGAACAACCTAACTATGTGAACAAGCTTCTGTAACCCAACAAGAAAATGAATCTTGCTAAGTTAAATGGTGAGGTATTGTGTTCTAGTGTTGTCAGTCACTTTGGATAAAAACATCTGCTGAATGTGATGTGATATTATAGAATAGGTTTCTGAAGTGTTTTTCACTACACAAATCCTAAGAGATATGAGTACAATACATTCAGATTTTTTTTTTTCTTGTCTTTTATCTTCATTTTCTCTGACTTTGGTAATATGTAAATATCTTTTTATGCTTTTGCTGTAATCAGGCATGTGTTTGCTTTATTTCGATACCAGGTGTATTAAAACACCTAATAGATGATGATAGAATATTATCATAAATCTGAAGTTATTTTATCATTACAAATTCTAGTAATGCAACCTCATGATGGTAAATCCTGCTTTAGGAATCCCATTAGTTATATGAAATAATATCTTACCTGCTGAAACTTTTCCTCAGTTGGAGGAGCTGCAGCTGCAGAGATAATAGAGCTGAATCTGAGCCTGTAATTAACTTTACGTAACACTTGAACTCTTTTTGATGTGTATTTTCTGGGTTCATCTGCAGGTAGTAATGGCCACGAGTTCATGTTCCTGTTGAAGGGTCACGAGGACCTGAGGCAGGATGAGAGAGTCATGCAGCTGTTTGGTTTGGTCAACACACTGCTGGCCAACGACCCCGCGTCCTTGCGCAAGAACCTCAGGTGGGCACACGTCCACAGTGGAGTCCACACACACAAAATTATTTTCATGCATGAACAACAGACAACGCCCCTAGAATTAGTCCTGGGCTTCGTACGCCAATGCCCTAATGTTGTGCTCAGAGAAGATACAAACTTATCTGTAAAAATGAGTCTGCCAGAGGTGCAAATATGAGGCAACAAATGTCACGAGCTCTCACATTTACACATTTCTGCTCCGCTGGTCTCATTCAGATATCATCCAGACTCGAGCTGAACCTGTTGGGGTAAACTTTGAACAAAGTCTGTTCAGATTTAATTGAGTTTCTGTCTTCAGAGAAACTGACTTTCCAAAGAATGCCAAGAAAATGTCAGGACATCAGTGTTGGCATAGAAGCATTTTTAGATTCTGAGACATTATGTTCATCACATCTTTAACATACGCTGCTGACAAAAGAAACACACGTGTTTGTTTTCATTAGCATTCAGCGCTACGCAGTGATCCCGCTGTCCACCAACTCGGGCCTGATCGGCTGGGTACCCCACTGTGACACTCTGCACGCCCTCATCCGAGACTACAGAGAGAAGAAAAAGATTTTGCTCAACATCGAACATCGCATCATGCTCAGGGTGAGAAATCACGAAGATTCATTTGGCTTACACTAACTCCCTCCTGATAAATGAAAGTAGGCTCAGTGCATTTTCCCTCTTTGCAGCTGTTTACTTCCATTGTTTTTCTCATTTCAGGCATTTAGATTGCTTATTAAAATCACACTGGTAGAAACATTCACAGGATGGATCTTGCAAATTCATTTGTAAATGAGTTGTGTACCTAAATGTTGTTTATTGTTTGTATCATTCAGGGAATATTTGGCGACTTGGGAGCTTCACATATAGCCATCCATCGTAAATAGATTTAATCAGTCTCCAAAAACATGTTTTCAGTAATTATACTGAAGAGTAGCTATCTCCCTTCAATCAAAGCACATCCTCAGGATTTGATTGTGTCAAATTAACTACATATTTCTTCCTCCCAGTTCCCAATTAGGCAAAGGATAATACGCATATTTCCTGTTTGATTTTCTTATTCATACCGTCAGCTCACAGCAAGAAAAAAATCTCTCGGGTGTAGATGAGGAGGCGGTTAGACCTCCATACCTGCTGTTCAGAAAGCCAGCAGTAAGCAGTTTAAAATTGTGTGCAGGAAACAACTTCACAGCAAACAAAAGTAAGACCAAGGTTACACGAGAAGGACAGGACTTGTTCATATCCAGACAATTACAGTTATGTAATGGTCAGCGGGAGGAAAGAAGCAAGGAAAGAAAAGAACCACAGGCATCAATAAAAAGTTTGTTTTTGTTTATGGTGATCGAGTTTGTTAATGATGCATTTACATCTCCCCTTTCAAATAATATTAAATTGATCTCTAAGTCAGAGAATCTGACTGCAATGTTTGGGAATGTTACACATCTGGAACAAGAGTGATAAAAATACAGAAAAGAATCACACTAATTATGTTAAATAACAAGAGGTCAGTAACTGAGGCTTTTCTAAAAATCACATACTGGATATATTAAGTTTACAGTACGTAATTCATATTGTCATGCAGAGTGCTCTCTGAAAAGAGATTTTACTGTAGCATGGCCAAAAACTGGTCATGTGACCACTGTGACTGGCTTCTGGTACTGTGGCCCATTGCATTTTGGGATACTGTATGCATAATGGACTAAGAAATTTGCCTGAAAGCAGCACACCATTTGGCTATGTTTTCGTATACTGCAGACTGTGCAGTATGCATACTGCGTAGTATTGTTGAGCTTAATCAGTTCATACAGAATCAGTGACAGAGTCCACCTCCCACAGGACCAAAAGCGGACCAAACTCTCAGTATGTTTGTATAATGACTGAATAGCCTTCAACAACCGACCGAGTACATCTTCCTACAGCACCACCCACAGGATACCCTGATGGACATGCCTTATCCAAGTCCACAAAAGACATGCGAACTGCTTGAGCAAACACACACTCCCCCCAGAACCACAGCGAGGATACAGGGCTGATCCAGTGTACCACAGCTGGAATGAAACCCAAGTTGTTCTTCCTGAACCTGAAGTTCACTGACTTCACCAGAGAGGCCCAGGAGCGTCTAATTGGAACAATTCTGTTCACAACTTTTATGGACAGAATTTTCAGGCGGATTTAAAAGCCTCACTCACATTTTTATTAAAAAATACTAAAAAATATAGTGATAAACACACTCTGCTTCAAAATCTTTGAAATGTGTTGCCTATATCATCATCATCAGCTGTCACATGTCGTTTCAGTACGCACATATTATTTCTACATATTAACATGTAGACCATGTGGGAATATGGACCTATAAACGTCAAACCAAACCTCACTTTATTGTTAAATCACTAAGTATCTCAACACTTTCAGTCATATATATATATATATATATATATATATATATATATATATATATATATATATATAGAATGAGGAAATCAGTCAAATTTTCAAGTTAGAAATAAAACTTTCTAGAAATAAATTCAGCCGCCACCAAAATATATGCAGTCAAAAAAGTTAAAAAGAAACAAAAGTTTCAGAAATGACATACCCCGTGGCTGCACATTTGTTCATCAGGACTTCTTGTCAGTGAAGTTACATCAAACTCTGCTGTGAAGTAAGTGATGACATTTTAAACACATTCGATCAATCTGGAGAGGGATAGCTCAAGTGGAAACAGCTGTCGCTTTTAATGCTTCCCTTCACTTGTTCCCAGTGGGTTTTTTTTTTTGGTTTTTTTTTCTGTAGCTATTTAAACGTCTCAACTGAGCGTTCTGAAGTTCATTCATTTTGAACGGTGTGATGAATTCCCAACGCCTGAATTTCAGATGGCGCCGGACTACGACCACCTGACGCTGATGGAGAAGGTGGAGGTGTTTGAACATGCCGTCAACAACACCGCCGGAGACGACCTGGCCAAGCTCTTGTGGCTGAAGAGCCCCAGCTCTGAGGTGAGACGCTCCACTTCTCCACTTCTCCGCTCTCTGGAGGACGATGGACGGATACTTGAACTTTTCCCTGGACATCGTCATATTCCAGTGATTCCTCAGAAAAATGTCAAGAGTTCTCAATTATAGAACGTACACGTCTATGTATGATCATTTTCCTCTGTAAGACAGCTGTCACTGACTGACTGGTGCTTATCCATGTCTTTTTTTTTTTTTTATATTAAATCAAATTATAGGGCAAAAGTTTTACTCCTTCTAAAAGCTCTCAGTTTTTGACTGTTGTATTTTCCCACTTTCAAAGCACTTATTTTTCAGAATTGATCTAAACTACCTTTAAATGAAATAAGTTTATACTGATATTAGTAGCTCATGTTTTAACTGTCCCGTCACATATTTCTGTTTAATTTCTTACAATATTCTGCTCTGCTGTAATTAAACCGGTTTCAGGTGTGGTTCGACAGAAGGACCAACTACACCCGCTCCCTGGCTGTCATGTCCATGGTGGGCTACATCCTTGGCTTGGGTGACAGGTGAGTTGTGTACTATATTTATATTTATGATACAGTCCAACATATCATACGCCATCGTTATTAAAAACACAGTTTTGGCACTACAGTCTCTAAACCTTGTCCACCATCGGTGGACCAACACAATTATAGCTCTTGACTACAACAAAGTAAGAAAACCATTAGTTAAATTTGCATGAAGTGACATGAACATGTGCAAAGTCAGCATCACCACTTCCACTCCTCACAACGTGGAACGTCAAAGGTTATGTCGTATCTCGCCCAGATTATGTCGAATCAACCTTTTGTTAGCAGGACGCTGGTTCGGGTAGCAACACGTTGTAAGTCTGTGGAGTTTCCCAACCTGGTTCATAAAATTGGTGCCACATCTTCATGTAAATATATCAGAATTTCAGTATTCAACAGGAAGACCATGTTTGTGTTTTCCAGGCATCCCTCCAACTTGATGCTGGACCGGTTAAGTGGGAAGATCCTGCACATCGACTTTGGAGACTGTTTCGAAGTGAGAAGTTTTCTTTCACTGATTTTCACTTTTTAACGATTCTTGGTTTACGATTCCTCAAACCTGACACTCGTTTCGATGTTCGTCAGGTGGCCATGACCAGAGAAAAGTTCCCTGAAAAGATCCCATTCCGACTGACGAGGATGCTGACTAATGCCATGGAGGTATGTGACTCCTACTGAGACCATGTATGATCAGCGGGGGTCCGGAGTAGTTGTACGGGCCTAAATCATCCACGCGTGTCTATATTATCAGGATCACAACCATAATTTTCAGGAACCTAAGCGCATACCTGCCATGGGTAAGGTGTTCAAAGTGGCCCAGATTAACTGCGTAGAGGGAGGTTGTGCTGTCTTGATGCTCGATTGGACGTACAAACAGGTGATGATGTTGTTCAGGTGTCTTAGTGTCGCCTCAAGCTTGATTCGCCTTCGCTCAGTCATTGCTCCGACTGCAGCGTAAACAAACAAGAACACAGCAACCTTCTCGGCCCCTTCAATGTTGACCTCGTCATTTTAGTTTGTTTTTCTTTGTCCTTTAACAGTGGAGGTTGGTAAACAGTGAAAGTGGAGGACTAACGGCATCACGTAGCGTTTATTGGTAGTTCAGTGTGTCCTACCGGCTCTGTCGCTGTAAATGGAGACACGACGGGTGAAGGGACCAGGGAAGAGGTCGGACCTGTTACCAGTCCAGCCTCTGTAGGTTTCAACTCCGAACCTCTGCTAACGGAAACAGAGTTCAACATGTACAGAGCTGCTCGAACCAGTTAGAACGACATTTGTCTCAGTTTTCAGGGAGTGCTGGAGGGAGATCCCTTCCTCCTCCTCTAAATCCCACTAAGAGTTTTTCAGGGCCTATTTAACTGAAGTGTTTTTATGTAAGTTATACATTTGTCTCTGGGGTTGAGCTTTTAAGTGCTGCCTCTTGACCAGGATGCTCTTGTAAAAGAGATTTTAAATCTCAATCTGCTCCTTCTGGTCAAATAAAGGTTTTGATTGATTGATTTCAACTACAAAGTGTATTGATCTCTTTTAAATAAACACAGGAACTTCATTGTTGTGTTTTTGTGTTTGTGTCTGGTTGTGCTGCGTCAGGTGACGGGTTTGGATGGGAACTACAGGATCACGTGTCACACGGTGATGGAGGTGCTGAGGGAGCACCGGGACAGCGTCATGGCGGTGCTGGAAGCCTTCGTCTACGACCCCCTGCTCAACTGGAGGCTCATGGACAGTAAGGACCAGTTATACTCTTCACACTGGCGCACAAACACGTCATCGTTGATCATTAGTGGGGATTTCTTGCTGATTTCTTCAGCGAGGCCTTCAAATCAAACTGGTTCTTATCACGTTCAAACCAGTAAAGTAATTTTATGAAGTTGTGTAAAACTGTTGTCCGGAAAGGTTATTCCTTAGCAGACATCCACAGATCATTGGTTAAGTTTCCAGATAAGGCAGAACTGCTCTCCCGGTTTCACCCAAAGATCATCTGACTTCGTAGACTGAACAGTGATTGTCATAAATTCAAACCCAGACAGTGAAGTAATCGTTTATTCCCACATCTACTGATGCGTTGTCTTCTTTCAGCATCACATTAAATTCACAACAGTTTGATTACACACATCAGTTTCATCTGTTTTATTATAAACTGTCTGGCCAGAAATGAGCAGAGCCTCCCGCTGGAGACGCACTGCTGTGATTAAAATGTTTCAGGCAGCAACAAGTTATATAATCCTCTGGTTGTGGAAGAGATGTTGCTCTGTTTCTGAAGGCTCAAATTATTGATCTGCTTCAAGTAAACAAAACAACCAAGGAGACTGTTGACGCTGCTAAAACTGGATAGAGAACTATTACATTTTTATTAATGGTCTGATGAAAAACATTAATTAAAATCTGGCAAAATAATCTTGGTAAAATGTTAAACGATTGTAGTCAGAGGTCATCTAATACATTTGATGAAGTCTAATCAAAGAAAATCAACAGGAGAGTTTTAGGCAGTGACAGTAAAAGCTTTTCCACAGAGAAGACAGCTGTTGAGTTGATAGCCTTGAGAAAATCATTTATCACTGAGGTTAAGGGAGGAAAAAAAACCAGCAAACTTTTGAGATGTGCTGGGGAAGACTCTCCAGAGCGTCCAGACCCTCCCCTCATCAACACCAGATCTTGATGGATGCAAATAAATGATGCAGGGTTGCATCAGCCTATTGAAAGGACGCCTCTGTGAATAATTAAAGCTCATCTTCAAGAAAAATAAATTTGTGTGCGATTTATTTTTCTTTTGGCCAGGCAGTTTAGTTATTTTATTATAATCCAGAAATCGGAACAATCAAACCTGGATCCAGAAGTGGCTCCCTCAGTTGGAAGCTTTTGAACATGAGTGTTTTCTGAATCTGTCTTGCTACTATAACCATTTTTTAAAGCGCCAGCAGCCCAAAAAGTCCTCAGTTATGATAAGGTTTGATGTCAGTGTTTCTCATGCAGTAGTAAATTCAAGTGCTTTGTACAATTTAAATTGACGACTGTGAGAAATATCTCATTTTTTCCTGCCTTTAATAAAGACCAGAGTAATGCTGCTTCAGTTCTGATGAATAAAATATAGAATAAAAAGAAGTAATTGTCATATAAATCCTTCAACTCCTCCGTCTGTATCACTTGCAGCAAATACCAAAGGCAACAAGCGTTCCAGAACCAGGACCGACTCGTACAGCGCCGGACAGTCCGTGGGTCCGTCTACAACACAAACTGCAGCAACAACTCTAGAAGATTTTATTCTGCACTGAGCGCAAATACATGTTTTAAACACATTGTTAAGCACAAGTTTTTTTCTGTAATTTGCAGAAGCTCTCGAGGGAATAGACCTTGGAGAGAGCACACACAAGAAACCAGGGACCACAGTGCCTGAATCCATTCACTCTTTCAGTGAGTTACCGTTTTCTTTCTGACTTCTAAAGGATTGTTAGTTTTTTTTTTTCAGCTCATTTTACCACATCGATGCTGAGTTTTCACCCTGCCGTAAATGATCAGTGGGACTGGCCTTGCTATTGTAAGGCAGCACTTACGTCTGCTTTGATTTCATTTTGCTGCAGACAGGCTTCGTGTAGAGTGAGCGCGACGTCTTTCTCTGAAACTGTTGATGCCAGTTTGTTTGTGTTTCATTTTTAAGTTGGAGATGGTTTGGTTCAGCCGGAGGCTCTCAACAAGAAAGCTATCCAGATTATCAACAGAGTTCGGGACAAACTTACAGGTAAAGTCTGCACTTATCAGTGAGACAAACACTTGTAATAACCTTCTATTTTCCTCTACAAACAAACTTGTTGAAGGAAAGACATCCAAAAAAGTGTTAAAAACGATAGGATTAAAAATGAAAATGAAACTCTGTAAAATCAAAGCTAGAGAATCATGCTCAGTTTTTTTTTATCAAAGATTTCAAACACTGAATGGTCTGAGAAGCTCTTGTCTGTTTCAGAGTTTTTAATCTAGATCTTAGATCAGCCAGCTGGTCTGTTAGAGCTCTGGTTGAAGTGCGAAACTGTAAGAGCTCAGACAAGTCATTAAAACTCTAATAAATAATAACATTTTAAACTGGATCCTGAATTGAATAAGTCGCCAGCACCAGTTCATCCATCAGAAGCTGAGTTGCTTCGTTCTTCTCAGTTTACAACAAGACAGCAACAACTGATCAGTTCCTCTATATAAGGAATTACAGTAATCCAGGGAACAGGTTATGAAAGGGTGAATAATTCTCAAAAGAGGTGGTCTTAATAATTTAGCTGATATGTTAATCCGATTGTTTGCAGTACAATGTTAAAGAACCAGTAGCACTGTCATCTAAAATGTTGGACAGACCAAAAACAATTAACTTCTGTTGTATTCTTATTCAAAATAAGGACAGCCCATGATCCATCACTTTTTGTTCGTAAGGATGGGTAAATCTGTAAATCACCAACAAAACAATGAAAAGTAATATTGTACTCCTGAAAAAAAGTGCTGAGAAATGGAGTGAAAAAAAATACAAGAAGAACGGGGCCCAGTATGGAGCCTTGGGGTACCCCACGGTTAAACAGGAATGCAGCTGAAGGCTTTACCTTAAAGGAAGATTCCAGTTATAACAACCATAGGTCAATTATTAGGTGGTATGAAGTTTAAACTTTAAGAAGTAAATAACGTGAATAGAAGCAGTTTTGAGTTAGAATAAAATGTTTACAACAAACTGTGTATGTTACCACAGGGGCCAATGGAGCTACAACAAAATAAACAGCTATTTTAAGTGTACAAAACTCAAAAATGTAATTCCATTTAAGTCATGGTTAAGTCTCTACACACAAACCAAATTAACCTTAACTTAAAAAAATTACCGAAAGTCTATAAGAAGGACTGGACAGGTATCTCCATCTGGTCACCAACATCTTCTTATTAATCGACTCCCAATGTAACACAAGTTGCTGTCAGTAGACACAAAAGAAGAAATGTTCATGTTCTCTGTTGCCTATTTTGGTGTAAATATTAAAGTACTGATCCAGATCTTGCTCAAACCTGTTTTATTAACATAATATTAGTCCCTAGCAAATGTTTACACTCCTTAACCGCTAACAATAGAGCTAAGGTTACTTTAATGCGGAGTGACCAGAATCAGTTGATTGTTTAATAAGTCTTTTATTTATTTGTTTAATTTTTAACAGGTCGAGACTTTTCTCATGACGAGACACTTGACGTGCCAACACAAGTGGAGCTCCTCATCAAGCAAGCTACATCTCATGAAAACCTGTGCCAGTGTTACATTGGATGGTCAGTACTAGTCTCAGTCATTGAACACAGAAATCTGAGTTGATCATAAAATGTCGTCAATCATAAAATCTAGCTCTCTGTAGGTTGCACATCTATTATTCATAAACGAGTTCCTGCCTGATCTTTGATTTTTCTTTTCTTCTTTATTTCTAGGTGCCCGTTTTGGTGAAGAGGAGCCTTTTCCAGCCAAGATTACACTTTTTTTCTGTCTGACAAACCATGAAGGAGCACTCAACTCAAATATTAATGCACTGTAAAAAAAAAAAAAAGAAAAAAAAATCCTCAAGCCACAATGCAGAACCTTGAGAAAGTTCTTTTGGTTTTCCTTTTTGTTGTAACTTTACCAGTGACATGTTCCACTCATTTTAAAGAACTAAAGAGCTCTGTTTCCACAGGATCATAATTTAATGCTGGAAGCCCTACCGTGACATTTTTAGCACCTTATTAACTTGCTAAAAGCTTTCTGTAGTGGCCATATTGTCCTAACGTAAGACATTTATTTCTTCAAGCACACTATATGCTTCTTACAGACATGTTTGTTGTTTTATTCTGTGTGAATGTGACAAATTTCAATGGCATTGTTTGCCCTTTATTAACCTAAACCTATTTTATTAATTAATTGTGAACAGGAATCAGCAACACGTTAATGTGAGATGATCATGGTGTACTGGGAGGGCATCCTTGTGCCATTAAATCCTGTACAGATACAACTGTGGCTTGCTTTGTCCGTTTATTAGATCAGATCCTTGGTTTGGTTGAGCTTTCGGTCCTGTTGAGAGGTCTGCAAGTTGAATTCCTCGGGCTTTCCCCTCTGCTTGTTTTTCCTCTGACACCCACAGAGGGCACTCTGACTCCTAATAAGATCCCTCTCCTCCATCTTCTCCAGTAAGCCTGTGGGCGACGATGCTCTCTGCAGACCAGAGATGACGAGACGAGACCAGATTCTACCCTAAAACCAGAACTAAATACTGTACTTTTGGAGCATGTGAATTGAGATGGGACTGTTTGTTCTAGCAGCAGCTGCTGTGGTTATTGTCGTCTCGCGGCTACAGCGAAGCGCGGGCATTTCCACCGAATGCACTCTGACATAAACAAAAACTGAATCAGATGTGCAAATTGCAGAGGCAGCACTGGAGACAACTATTAGTTTCCTGTGCCGTTATCTGGCGAGTTCTTGATAGCTCCTGTTTAATTTCTGCTCATTGCTATTCCTCACTAATTTCTCCATTTATTTCTCCCCAGCATTCTCCTCTGAAGGTTAATTACTTATAGATAGTTAAGGATTAGAGATCAACAAAAAGCAGCCCATTGATCTCTTCCCTGCCGTGCCAACCTCTGCAATGTCACACTCCTTACACATTGGAACAGAGGCCCGGTGATTATCTGTTCATATTGATCGATTCCTCCTCTGTTTTCCCTCCCTTTTTAGCTTTCTCTCATCCACGCTTTCACTTTTATCCCTCCCGCGACCGAAACCTCATTATCGAAAATGTGACTTTCTCATAGTCGGTGCCATTTTCTGTTCTTACTTCTCTCTCATCTAATTTGTTTGTTTTTTTTTTCTCGCCTCTCAAGTATGGTGAGGGGCAGGCGAGTCAATAGCTCAAGTTAAATAGGCTGCATTGATTGGAAGTGGGATTTAGCTGTTTACCAACTGTGGAAATGGCGTTGGGCCGCTGGAAAAAAAAAAAAAAAAAAGAAAAGAAACATTCCAGGTGTCTTTGTGGAGCAAGCCAATGGTGACAAATGATACTCATAGGGGGACGATGCCCCCAAAATGTGGGAAGGTGAAGGGCTTGGCAGCGGAGGCCGAGGATGCAGGAGGCTGCGCTCCATCAGCCTTTCAGGTTGTCACATAAAGTACACCGGGCCTGGTACGCTGAGCCAAGATGCGCTGCTTTAGTTATATGCTCCCTGTTGGAGACTCATCCTTTTTTCTTTTGCACATTAATTCTGTTTTTCCAGCCTTGATCTTGTGTTACTCCCCATGAGTTTCCCTCCAGATGTTATCCCCCATCTTTGCAACCTCTTTCCCTTAATCCTTTGAGATTTCATTAATGTTGCATCCAGGTCTTGCCATTTCTCGACTGCAGTCAAAGAACACTCTAAGAACGTTGATGTTTGTTTCCTTGTAAAGGCTTAATAGGTAATTAACACTTATTAAGTTTCCCTTCTGGGATTAATAAAGTATTTTTGCATTGAACTCAATTAATAAAAAATGAAATGTTAATATTCTTGTTGATTTTGACATGACTTAGACGTTACTCATAAGGAAAAATACTCCAAGTAATGATTTTATGTTTCTGACCATTTTAAAGCCACTACATGTAATAGAGACACTTCCAACCACGTGGGGGCAGCATATCACAAAAATTTACCTATCCACATCTGGCATAAATGACGTTTTCTCAATTCCAAGTCCGCCAGGTGTGAACTTGTGTACTTGATAATTCATAATTGGCAAAGTACAACTCAGGAAAATGTACTTTAAAGGACGGTAGGACACAGTTTGGTCTTCCTGTAACTGAAACAGCAGTGTACTTGATGACATCACTCAGTTAGCAGGTTAATGTTTTTTCAAAAATGCACTTATTTATTTATTTGAGCATAAAATAAAAATTCCGTGAACTGTAGACTCCTTTTGGTAAATGTGTTACTTTATATGATGTGTTTTTAATGAAATTTATGCTTTTGTTAATCAGCCATGTTATAAAGGAAGAAACTAAAAGAAAAAAAAAACCTCAGACATTAGATGAAATGTTAGTCTCTATCTATAGAACCACAAATATGAATGTAGAATAACTATATTCTTGCATAAAAAACATCTTATCATTATATTCCATTACACAACTACAACATTATAACTTTCATTTTTATTTTATTTCTCTTCTGCTGTTACTTCTGCTTGTTAATGTGAAATGCATTTGCAGATACTTTGCCGATGAAAGTCTAGACAAGTCACCTCTGGATTCATTCTCGATAGAGTGGGCAGCGCAGGAACACATCTGGGGATTTGAACCATCCTTGACTACATCCAGACTTTGAATTAGTTTGAAACAATTTTGGAGATAAATGGATTTTAAAATGTGAGTGCTGGTGTTTTATTCCTTTATCTTTGAT
>JAOWBL010000022.1:539560-552315 GCA_028564865.1 Zenarchopterus dispar | reverse complement strand
CGGTGGCTAAAAGATCAAGTAGCCATTGAGTAAACACTATGAGAGCACACCTGGGCTTCTGTCTCTGTATTTTACCTTCTCAGAGGGGTAGACAGAGCTCCAGTGCTTCTTCTGGCATTTTCTAGAGCTTCACATTTTGGGAGATCTTGTTGTATTTCTTCTGAAGTTTTTTTCTTCATTGTATCTGATAGAAGGCTTACTTCTCTCCGTGTAGCCTTGATCTTAGCCCCCAGGCATCTTCACCATAGAGGATACAGTTTCTTGCCTGTGATGTTAATGTTATAGCCACATATATAAAATATGCACTTATTAGAGGCACCAAGTGCAGCGGTATCAGGCTGCTGAACAGCTCCCTTGCAACATTAATATTTCTCTCCAATTATGAATCGTAGGTTTGGCAGCTTTGATTCGATTCATGTCAGCGCGATAAGATGACCCACAAAACGCCTGCCTCTCTTCTTCACCCCCCCACCATCCCCCACGTTTCTCCCTAAGAGCAATTTCAGGAGCAGTGATTAAATTACTGCCTATCATTTCAGCAGCTCTTACATAGACAGATAGGTTTTTAAACTGCTGTATAAGATCATCAAAAAGTGATCTTGTAATTTGAACTTTTACTGGAGGATTGAATCAGGGGGGCCCATAAATTTCACTTGCTACATGAAGTCTGAGGGGGGTGAGTACACATCTGATGATTACTCCTGCTGTGGAAGACATATGAGACTATCAGTGGCCGAATGATATTGGAAATAAGTTTAGAAGTTATTCTCGTGCTTTAAAGAAAAAGGTAAAAAAATTCTCTTAATTCATCAGAGAAGTTCTGCAGAGAAATATAGTTAGATTAGAATATTAGTTATTCTAAACATTAGTAGAAGTTTACAGGCTGACATTTAATGGATACTGAGTTTTTTTTTTAACCTCATTAAATGTTTTTATTTGTGAGTATATTGACTTTAGTGGTAGATTTGTTGGAAACAGTATGAAGCAATATTTAAATGTGACCATATTTAATTTTCAACACTGTGCCTCTTGACACAGTTAAATCATACAAATACCACAAAATTAAAGTTCTTGTTGCTGTTAAATCCTTTGCAGAAGAATTTGCTAGCGAAAGCCATCACGACGAACACAACTTCACCATGCAATCTTCTTCTTCTTCTTCTTTTTGCATGCCCTACATTCTGCAGCCATATTGTTTGCATTCAAAGGCAGTGCCCACACAGCTGGAGGATAAGCCAAGTCTTTCAGCAGTAAAAGGACATCGCCATTGGCTGCTGCAGCCTCCTTTCATTTCCCACTGTCTGCTCGGGTGTCAGAGGCTCCTGGCCACAGCTGGAAGATGAATGCTGCTGCTCCTCCCCACTTTGTCATAGTGTCCAAGAAGGCTCTAAGTGGCATTGAGAGAGTCCTAGGCTCTCGTAAATGGGATCTCGGCAGCCCTGTGTAACCTTGTATGTTAAAAAAACAAAAAAACAGGCCGAATCTCTAAAGTTGTCAGATACAAGCATTCTCCTGGGATTTAAAGTCTCTTGTGGATACTGCTCCTTGTTTAAAATGCAGGCACAGCACGCAGCATTTGTATGCAGCACATTTGACTTTTATAATGATTTAGAGGAAGATGCAGTAATTGAGACCCAGCCAGCATCATCCATATCAGAAAAAGCCAGCCTTAACTTGTATTATTTTAGGTTGTACATGCAGTGAATCGTCTAGTGATGCCTGGTTGGGAAAGACTCAGATAGCACAAATCACAAGCTCTGCTTCCTCTCTGTTCAGTTCAGTTTTTCCTACACCAGGGGCAACAACACCTACCTGCTCCATCTCGCTGTTCTCATGGAAACGCTTCAAAGCAGCTGTAAGATAGACAGAAATGAAACAGAAGGGGGAAAAGGAAAAAAAACCAAGGCTGAGATGCTTTGTAACAGCACTGTTGCATTCTTGTCTGTTGCTTTACTTGGCTGTGACCATGAGCCCTGTCACAGACGTCTTTCCTCCTCCGATGAAGGTAAAAACCAAAGTGGAACACGTAGGTGCTGCCGCGCCGTGTTAAAATTCATGATACCCAAGTCAGCGACTCAACTTCCCCGGACTGAACACATTTGTTGGTTTTAGGCTATGCTTATGCATATTTAAGTGGTTTGTAGGTATTCGCTGCTCCGTGTTGAGTCTTCCTCCCGTGACGAAAAAAAGGACTGACACACAAGAGAGCTCGGGGCCTGAGAAGTTTTGAACCAAGATTAAACCAGAGACGCCCGTAGGCCTACAGGCGGTGATTACAGCAGCTCCCATTAAAAGCACCCTTGATGGAAATCCAAAGTGGCATTTCTCTGTGGGGAAGAGATGGGAAGAGGATGCGGTCACGGCCGCCTCGTAGACATAAGGCAGTAAATGTTCAGGGGCTGGGAGTAAGTGATAGTGGGGCATATACAGCAGCAGCTACTGCTGACTGTCACAACATCTCCACCACAGCAAACGGGACACCAGACGAGGGGAGTTGGTACAACGAAGAGTTAAACTGCACCAACTATGCTTACTTCTTTAGTTTTCAGTTGGGATTGAACTGGTAAAGGGAATTCCAGACAACTAAGGAAATGATCTGTTTTAAACATTTGCAGGATGGAAATGTTGCAGGATTTGTTGCCTCCAGGTATAGAAATACAACCAAAGGCATGTTTCTTGTCTTCACAAGACTCACATGCAATAAAGATGAACACTGATTCAGTCAAGAATGACACTAATTACAAGCTATGTGACCCACTGAATCATAACCCTAGTCCTTTCAATATATTTCTTTTTCTTGCTTTTGTCATTTCTTTAGCTTTATGTGACGACCTTGGGTGTAGAAAGCCACTAGTAAATAGTTATTGCTATTATTATTACATCACGGTTTTGAGTTTTGATTAGTTCCTGTTTTATTTTGAAAATCTGCACTGACTTTGACCTGATGTATTTCCTTTGTTCCTACCTGTCCTGATTGTTTGCACCTGTGTCTTGTCAGCACCAGTGATTTGTCTCTGTATTTATTGTCTTGTCTTTCCATTCTGCTCTGATTGTCTGTGCCTTTTTTCTGTGCTTATGATACTTTTTTTTTTAAATTTGACACTGAGTTTTTGGTTTTCCTGCATGTTGCAGAGTTTTGGTTTAATGTTGTTTTTGGGAACTCTGTGCTCCAGTCTCCTGCATTTGGATCCTACATTCCCTGACACATACTGTATATTACTACTGTTATAAGCTATGTAATATTTAAATAATTTTAAAAAAAAAACCCAGAAAACCCATATTCTATTCAAAATAGAAATTATAAAGTAGAATAATATTGAAAGTGAAGTCAAACATTTTACCATTTCCTGAGTAATATTGGTTCAGTTTGAATTTGAAGTCAACGACACATCTCAAAGATAAAGAGACACGGGCAGCAAAAAGCTACAAAAGTAATGGTACTGGGAAGAGACACCTGAAAAAGCTCCTGCAACTAATTAGGTTAATTGGAGAAAAGGTCAGTGACATGATTTGGTGTTAAAAAAATATCTTGGAGAAGCAGAGGTTCACCAATCTGTGAAACACTGACAAGATATTGTGAATAACTGACAGATTAATGATCCTCAGCAAAGGCTTTGGATATCTCATCATCTACAAGACATCATAAAAAGATTTCAAGAATGTGGGAGAAAGTCTTTGTGCATGGGACAAGGCTGGAAATCAGTATAAAATGCCTATTATCTTCAGGTTCTCATGTGCATTAAATACAGGCCCGAATCTGTGATGGACACCAGTGGACGGGCTGAGGAAGTCCTCCAGAAACCACCGTCTAAGAACTTCACTTTGTCATTCACAGTTGCAGGTTTAAGTGCTCTTAAGGAAAAAAATTGAATTGAAGTAAAGTGGGAAACCAGTCCTGCGGTCAGAGTATTTGAAACCATGAACGCAGCATCCCTTGGACCAGTATCCTGGTCCTTGGGACCCATCGCCCTGCATCCTTTACACGTTCCTCTGCTATAACACACCTGTCTATAATTAGTGGGCCATTTGCAGACAGGTAGACCTTGATTACAAGTTGATGGTGCTCCAGGCATGTATGTTTGAGCAGTGAAATATCTGAACTGTGCAGGACAGTGGGTCCTGGGTTATGGTGTAGGGTTATCATGGTTGGGTTTTAAGTTTATATATTTTTGTCATGCTTGGTTCTTTACTTTAGGTGTTCAGCGAGTATCCGAGTTCAGTTTAATGTTGGTGCTCATTCTTCAAATTAATCTGCTGAATGTATTTCCAAATCAGACTAATAGTTGAACAAGAGGTTTGAAGAAATACTCACTTTTTGAGAGGGATAATTAAATTATTGTACACTTCCAAGTACTGATCATACATCACACAGAGGCTAAAATTAATGTACAAATACAATTAATTATAGTACATCTGGCAACATTGGAGGAAGATAATAAAAACAGACACTCTTACAGGCGTTGAAGAGACACAGGTGCAAATGATTAGACAGGATTGGGAAAGGGAAGTAGAACAGGTCAATGCAAAGTAAAGAGACTTTCAAAATAAAATAGGAACTAAACAAAATCCAAAACCGTGACAGCCAAAGTAACTTTTGACTCCAGTCTCAGTAGGACAGCTGCACATCACTTTACGCTCTACATCACTCATCAACAACAGTAAAACTAGCTCACAGAGCAACAGCTGACATGTTATCAGAGGCAGCTCAGAGACCAAACAAAGTCAATCTCATACAGTGTTGTAAAAGCAAAAAACTGCAAAGGTCCCTTTGTTCTGCTTTAAGATGATACATTGCCTGAGTTTAACATTTTATGTCTTTTCTGTGTTTTATTGTGAATAAAATATGGATTTGTGAGAATTGGGCAGCGTGATGGCCTACTGTTGACTTCCAGCAAGGAGGTTCTTGGTTCGACTTCCAGGCCCAGCAGGAGTCTTTCTGTGTGGAGTCTGCATGTTGGTGATTTTAAATAGCCTGTGAGTGTCTATGGTTGTCTTTTTGTGTCCCTGTGATAGACTGGTGATCTGTCCAGGATGTTAGCTGGGATTGACTCCAGCAGACCCCTGGGGCCCTGCATAGGACTAAGTGGATATAAACAACAAATAAATGAAAAATTGCAAATGATTTCACTCGTACGCAGTCTCTACACGATATTGCTCCTACAAAATAAAAGATACCTTCATGGGCAATTAAAAACAAAAAAAAAACAAGTTCATTTTAAGAGATGTTATATCTTTGGCTAAAACCATTCTGACCAAGTTGCTAGTGTTTAGTAATATGAACGGAGATACTGGTGTAAAATAGACACAACAAAGTCAGTTCAGGAGTCTTTTTTTATTTGTGTCTTACTGGTTTCTGTGTCCACTCTTTGACCTTACAGACAGAGTCTCTGAAGACTTTGGTCATATCAACACTGACTTGTCTGAATCATTTATCATCATGATAGCAGGGAGATAAATTCTGCTCTATAAGACTCCATTTCTACTTGTTGTTGCAGTACATGAACTCCAGTTCTTGACTCTGGGTTGCTTTTGTAGTATTGATGTAACAGCTGTTTTATTTTGTATTGCTTGCAGCTGTAATAAACCAGTATTTTATTTCTTATTATCACTGATGTTCCCTGATGATAATTTATTGTTTTTAATGAATCATTGTTTAGGTAAAATAAGAGTGCAGCTTCTCGGGGTATGAAACTTTTGAATGACTGAAGATTCAAATGCAAACTTTTTTGTTTGTTTTTTTTTTATTGTAGGTGAGTGCTGTGGAAATGATATGGAAATAAGGACAACAGAGATAAGTTTATGACCTGAAAAAAGGATGGTCACCTGTAATTTATGCTGCAAATACTGAGCATTTACCCTAAACAGTTCACAGTTTAACTGGTTAAACACATAGTAGGATTTATTTAAGAATAGAATTTGATTTGCATTTTTAATTAATTATTTCATTAATAATAATATTCCTATGATTTTATTTTCATTCTGTGTTTATTTTTAAAACTGTAGTTGCCTCCAGCCACAGAGCTTAAAGTTCCACTATTATTCATCATGATCTGACTTGTGGGTGGTGTATTTTCCTGCTATAATACAACTTTCCTTTTCTTTTGCTTTATAAGTTTATGTATGTGTATACATACATAAATATGTCTGCTCCAAGTGAGCCATCTTCACCTCCATGCCATTCAAGGGCAACCTTGAAGGTTCCAGGTAACGGTTCCGGTCCAAACGTCTTTTTACCTTACCCAACTAGCTGACTGAAGCTAGATTAGAAACGACTATCTGCGGTAACTTTGGAGGATGTTTACTGGAGTGGAGTTCCCACAACATTTTTCAGTATTTCCTGTCATTAAGCTGAGAAATTCTGGTTGTTTATATTCCCTCCATCTCAACATGTAACACAATCTCTAGGATTTTGGCTCTGAATTTTAAACCAAAATTACATTAAGCCTCTAAGAAAATTACTGACTGTGCACGTCCTCTGACTTATGGTGTAGTATAAGGTCCACCTAGACTAAAGTGCAACTTGTGTGAGTAATAACATCAATGACCAACTATAAACAGTTATCTGACATTCATTTTAATAAATGCACTATCTAAAGCATGCTGGGAAACTACACCCAACCACCAAGACACACTACTGTACTAAGGCCTTTTTTTAAAATATTTGGAGTTGATTTATGGGAGCAAAGTTTGGCAAAGTCTTACCGCTGAATTGAACTTTCTAGAAGTGAACGGGACAGGAAAACGCTGGCCATGTATTGAATTATGAATCAACAGGAACGATCAATATGAACTCACAAAATGCTGCACGGATAGATCAGGTACATTTTCTATCCAATTCAGTTCTTCTTCTTCTTCTTCTTCAAGGTTCTTTTTCCCCTCTTTTAATTCTTTTGCTGGATAATCTTGAAATGTATAATTTATCTTTCCCGATGTTCTGTTTTGCTCTTTTTGTTTTGGATTAATTCCTTATTTGAAGAGCAATGCAGCCTTTTTGCTTATTTTGTAAGAAGAAACTACCTAGACTAAAGTAAATATATATATATTTCTCATCCGGTCACTAATAATATTAGCAATCTCTGCAGGCTTCTGGACCCAGAGGGTGACATTAGTCCCCACTGGTGAAGATTGACCCTTCAGAGGTGAGTGGTGCACCCTTACACCAGATCTTTGCAGAGCACCAACGCTGGTTCCTGCACCTCCACTGGTGAAGCCATACCGTACATTAGAGATGGCTCCTGTGCCAGCATGTGCTCTCCAGTCTTTCACAGGCGAAAGACTTGTGAACACATGATGAGGTAATTCTCACATGATCTTGACCTTACAGAAAAATTGCAATCTCACAAATCCAGCCAAGCTTGCAACCTGTCCAGTTTTTCACACACTTGACTATGGAGCAAAACTGGACCGTGGTGCTTCCACTCATCTCTTAATTTCAGTCACAGCTGATCCTGACGTTTAATAGCAAATAGGTGCAAAAAATGTCCATGGTATTTGGGAATAGGTTTTATTTAAGACAGAAGTTTTTGCATCTTCCATTTTCCGCTGTCGGTGGAAAAGCCAACATCTACAGGCCCGGCGCAGGGCCAATAAGTCACCGGCAGCACGCCTACTTCAGTCTTCCCTCTGCATCGCTGACACGCTCTGGAAGGATGAGCAGAAAGATATTTGATCCAGGCTAGAGAGAAACGTGTTCACAAAGCAAAAAGGCCTCTCAGAGTGCGTGTCCTGTTCTACCACGGAGAATAAAGACTGGAGAAGCGAAAGTCTGGAAATATTTGTACTGCATTCCTTGACTCCATGCCATGTTAAAAAAAAGAAATGTAAAAAAAAAAAACGAGAAGACAAAGGTTCATCAGTGTTCATCAAGGAATGTTTTATCTTCACGCTCTACAGGTCTACAATCACAACCACGCTCCTTGATTGAAAGTGTAAGTGATTGTCTGAGATTGTTGTATCTGTTAGATTAGATATGAGCAGCCGTAACATCACTAGATGTTTTCTATCAGCAGCGGCTCAAATTAATGTTCACACAGAGCTGCAGAGAAATCCAGAAGCACTTCTTTTCCCTTTAATTTATGTTATTTTTATGTATGCCGTAGCCATAGGTGGTGCCCAGTGAGGCGTTGGAAAAGTTACAAGTGGGGCTGAAAGTCCCTCCTAGGAGGATTTAATTAGCGCTTTGAATGAGTAACATCTCACGCGTTTCTTTCTGTCCTTTGTAATCAGTTCTGGCCCATTAATGAGAGGATGACTATCGACTGGCGGAGCGGGCTGCTGATAATTGAATGTGTAGAGGCCATTAAACATTCCTAATCAAAAATAAACACTCCAAAGCCACCTTTTCCTGCAGAACAATAAGCAGCAACAACAATGGAAGTGCATTTGAGAAGAAGAAGAAAAAAAAGTAGGCTTCACATCTTCCCTCATCTGTTTGTTTTTTCTTTTTTTTTTTTCTTTTTTTATTGGGCAACCAATGCTAACAGTTCAGAATCTGACAGACCAGAAAATAGCTGATTTTCTTCAGGCATGGCACCATATTGAATTTCCCAAGTTTGTGTTTAAATCCAAACGGCTGAGAGGGGACAGACGAGAAAAACCACCGTAATTGAAATGTTCTCAGAGGCTCTTTTCCACATGCAAACAGGTCAGTAAATCACCAACAGTATGTGGTCTGGTGTTGGAAATCACGGCTCCTCTATTGACTCAGAACTATTGATCCGACTCCCACATCACCACAACTCATATGAAGTCAGCGGGTCAATACTACTAGTTAACAATTCTGACATTGGACGACCTCTGTTTGAGGCTTACTGACTGATGGGTGTAATAACGGGGTTTCTGTGAAAAAATAAAAAATAAAACTAATGCGTTATCTTTGGACTTCATTGTCATGTTTATTTTACTCTCAGAAGGCACCTGTCAATCAAATTGTACTGATCGGCTGTCCTGGATGATCAAGAATGACCAATTAACAGCAATTTGGAGGATGGTTTACCAAAAAAAAAAAAATTACAGTTAATTATGTCCAGTTTCTTTTTCACAAAAACAATAAAGTTGTAGGAGATCATCTTAAATATTTCAGTTAAAAAAAAAATCAGAATCAAAAAGCTTTATTTCCATTCATAGTTAAGAATATTTTATAGACTGAGCATTCGTGGTGATGTCAGGTCCAAACAGAATAAGAAGCAAAAAGAGAAAATAATGCAAAAGTCAGAAAAATACTAGTCTTATATGTCCAAATTTGAAAAATATACACAACAGAATAAAAAAGTCAATAAAAAGATGAGTAAATTAAAAAAATAAAAAATTATACCCAGAATGGTGGGGTGAGATGATGAGCAGTACAAATGAAAGTGAGTCAATTTAATTCAACAACGCTCGATTTAAAGTGAAGATGCAGCGACGGGGACACTTTCAGTGTCTAGGTGTGGTTGAGGGTATTTCAGCCGGTAAAAAAATTAAACACGATTGGCTTGTGGAGCTTCAGATTACAGTGGGAACAATGTGACATGTGGGTAAAAAAGTTCATTTCCAACTAATACCTTCAAGACTTTTCTCAGGAGTATGTCTTTACCACTGTTGATATCTGGACTAGCTGTCAGTGAAACTTTTTATAGGGTAACCCACTTATGTTTCTGGTGCTTATATTGAACAAATCTGTGCATCTGTGCACTTTCTAACCAACCAATGGCCAATCAAACTTTATAAATACATTTAAACTGTACCTCCCCACTGATTTGCCCCACCTACTGCCAGTAACTTTCACAGATTCAAACCTACAGGAAAATCAACAGTACAATTTCAAACATTAAGTGCTATTTAATCAGTATTAACCTGTAGGTCAAACCAAACATTGCTGCACACTGAAGAAATTAGCGGTCCATGAAAGAAGACTTTACTACTAAAGGGAGGACATTAAAAGGAAATGTGAAACATTCATGATCATGTCCAGTACAGACAAGAAACCAAGTACAATCCTTGGGACTCCAGTTTATATGCTTCTGGCCCTATAGGAAAATGACACCTCACAGTGAAACACGGTGGAGGATCTATCATGATGTGGGGCTGCTCACTGCTCTATATTGTGAAACTGGGAGATTTCTACACACATTTTTTTTTTTAATGGATTCTCTGCTTGTCTAAGGTAAATCCTTTCAACTTGGAGAGAAATAGATCGGTACGTGTCCTGAAGTGTACCGGTGGTTGAGGGTAAAGTCCCAAACTGAAGCAGACTTCCTCCAGAGAAAACAAAAACAGGAAACGCTAGAATCACAGAAACTAGCAGCAGACAAGTGCAAGAAGGCGAGGAGAAAAGTTCAGACTGTTTTCATAAGTTCTTAAAACAAAAATAACCAAACCACTAGATACACATCAGGTCTAATTCATTAAATCTTTTCAAATCTGTGAATTGATTTGGACATAAATCACCTCTTTATGTGAAATTGACTCAAGCTCAGATTTAGTTGTATGCACCTTTTATGAATGATAATTAATAAAACTGACTCTATAAAAATAAATGCATAAGTAACACAAGTTATTTTGGAAAGTATCGAATAAAGTTTTAAAAAAGTGATTAATGCAGATACTATTATGTTTTCTACCCAACGAACTATTCAAGAAATGAAATTTATGCTGCTTAATTACTGTAATTGTAGGTTATTTAAAGTTTGTTGGCCCAGGGTTATTTGCACCAATAAATCAATCTGATAAAAGGAAACTTTCAGAAACCAGTTTTTTAACATCATGATTTTTTTTTTTTTTGCTAAATTTCTACTAATTCCTGTTTCAGGTCATGTCCATTAATTCACCTGCTTCTCCTGAGCTAACAAAAAAGAAAAAAGAAAAATCCACAGGTAATGATAAATATGTGATATTTCTAATCTATTCTCAGGTTTAAAACACATATTTATAACACCAAACCATCAAACTATAAAAAACAGTCCATATAACATATTAACATTTTAATGTTTGATACAGGTAATATATTTGTGAGTGCTCCTTGTGTACACAAGCTCAAAAATCCAAATAATTCATTCTGTCAAATAGTTTATGTATAAAATCTTTTCAGCTCATGTTTATGAATGAGGTCCAATGTATTTATATTTGTGCTGGAACTGTTTTTTTCTTTGCTAACTTTTGATATCATCCTTTCAAACGTGGTTCATTTGTGCTTATTTCTCTCTTTATTTGTTTTCCTTTTATTGATGTGCTGTTTGTAAAATTGCCAGGCAGCTGCCGGATGAGTTTATGTTGTTGTTAATCATCTCTATTTGATTCATAACAGGTTCCCGTATAATTCATAAGCCAGTGCGTATTATCTTATTCCCACATGAACCGTGCTGATGATTGTAAGTATTTTACTGTATACAAGTGTTGTTCCTATGGAGACCTGGGAGCCTTTTGAGATATTCTGAGGAGATTATTTGCTTGTCGGAGGAGGTCATGTAAACACTTTGACAGACATGATTATTATTTTATTTGTTTCATTGTCTATAAGACACATTTACTTATGTGCAAATGCTCAGTGTGAGAGTGGGGTACCATTTTTGATCTGTGGAGATGAGCTGCAGGGAAAGGTGAACTCTCTTCCCTCTGAAGCCGTTATGAGGGGCTTGTTGCATCTTCAGAAATTGCGTGAGGGACCTCGATGTTCCACTCAAATTTGTTTGTGTTGTTCTTTCACGGTCTGCTGCACCTTAAAAGGGACAGGAGCTTCTCTGCTTTTCCTCTAGCAAACTTGTCAACACGACTGCCTGCCCAGCGGAGCAGAAAAAGAGGTCCGGTCCGCATCCCGTCTGACTGGCACATTGCTCATGTCGTACAGATGACGGGGTGAGATGGGAGTTAAGCCTGTAAAAGTCAAGCATACGTGCATGTGGAACATGCGGCGCTGGTTTGGGAGGGAGGGCCGAGGGCTGCTGTGAGCATCCGCGGGTCACACGCCAGGATCACCCCGCCAGCATCTTTAGGGTTCGCATGTTCATTTCGATAGGCTGGAAGCTCTTTCTCCATATGCTTGAACACTGTATGAACACTGTAAACAATGTCAGCCGTGACATTGATTTTAATCAGTGTCCCGTTTCTGTTCAGTCTGAATTTAATTAAAATGCAATGGACTTAGGCTTTTAAATTTGGATATAAAACACACTCAATATAGTCATGTATTACAAGTAGATTATAAGTCATGTTGCTTAAATTTCACTGTGCACTCAGGCAGAAAAAAAAAACACATTTCAAAAAGAGGCTGATTATGTGCAGAATTTATCCAAAGACACAATTAGTGGAGAGTTTTCCGGTGAAGATCTGAAACAAAAAAATCCCTCCTCTCATAAAGACAAAATATTTTAACTTGAATAAGAAAGATTGTCTTTATGGACCAGAATGATGGAGAAGATAACAGAGAAAAAAGGTTTTGAATGTGCTCTGAAAATGAGGTAAAAAAAAATAAAAAATTCAGATATGAATGAATGTCATGTGATTCCAGGGAGAGACAGAGAAAAATGTGACAGCTTCACTTTATGTGCTCTAAAAGTGAATCAGTCTCCACTGACCTCCATGTTGAAATGTTTAACTTTAGAGAAGAAACAAACATATTTACAGCCTGGTTCAAAACACTGTTTTGGTCACTATTGTTTTGATTTCAGTCATGCTACAATACAAAGCGACGCAAACAGTAGTTTGTGCTAATCCAGCTTCGGCTAAACAAGGACTTTGTAACCAAAAGAAAATCTAAAATGAGTTATTCTGCTGTAAAT
>JAOWBL010000022.1:501365-528865 GCA_028564865.1 Zenarchopterus dispar | reverse complement strand
GCAATTTATTAAAACTAACATATATATGGAGCCCAACAGAGTAATTGAAATCTTTTTTATTTTTTTTATTAGTGCAATCCCCATCCTGAGCAACCTATATGAGTTATAAAAATCTAGTGGTACGATACACTTCTTCCACCAGGGATGAAAGCGATGCTTATATTATATAAAATTATGCTAAAATCATGTAAGCAATTTTTAATCTGTAACAAAAGAAAAGACTGTACACCTTAGTTACTCCGTGTAGTAATACCACATTGGACCAAATGGGGGCAGTATATCCCAAAGTTCATGTATCAGGCACTGGTGTAAGACCCAGCACCGACCACCTCACTTCTCCATTGAGGCTCATTCAGAACTAAGATTCACTGCAGTTCCTTGACTGACCACTAGAGGTTGGCTGGTAAAGTGAGTCAATCTCAATTGACTCCCATTTTAAAATGTCCAACTTTAGAGCAAAAATAAACATATTTAGTGCCTGGTTAAAAAAAAAAAAAATTGGTTTTATTTGTTTGATGTCAGACCCATGACAACTCTGAGGAGGGTGAATTTTTTTTTGTACCACACTAGGAGAGTTTATATGAAGCAGTAAATTTATTTCTAATATGATTTATTAACAGTTGGTGCATCCAATGGCTAGCCGTTTTCAGTTCCTCATCCATAATTGTCATGCTACCACACTTATCGAAGCAACCCAGAATTGTTTAAATACAACTGTCATGTTTGATTTTTCTATCAAGTCAACGTGTTAAATGGTATATTCTGCTGTAAACATGACGGCAGAGCTGTGACAATAGCTCTGCAGATATTTCGCCAGAGTTCGGAAGCAAAGCTAACTTTGATTGATGTGCAGTGGGTGTGTCCCTCTTGGCCTCTTGAACAGCATGGCTGTGGCCCATATGAACATAAATGAGCTTCAAAATCACTCTTCAGAAACCACTGGGTCATGTGACCTAATGCTTGCTCCATTGTTTTATACAGTCTATGCGTAAAACCCAACAAAGCCCACCACTAGTGGCACAAAGTGGTATCACAAGACGTGCTGGACTGTCTCCACTCATTACTACAAAATTACCAGTAGATCTTCTATCAACACAGCAGATCTTTGTGCCACCATGTAGTCATAGGTGATATTGGAAATGGGTGGCTTCTTCATTCATTCACCAAACAAATAATCAACAAATCTAAAAATATTTGAGAGAATGTCTTTATAGAAGTGGGAATGTGTTTGTCATCAGCAGAACTGTGATTCTCCTGATGACAAAACACACACTTTACTCTTCGTTTTTAAATGTAATATGTTATTAAATGCTAGTATTTTGATTCTGGTGAGAACTGAATTGTTTTTCTTTTTCTGCTTTTGTTCTGTATACACCCTGCCTGGTCTTTTTATTTCATTGTCAACAAATGATTGCTTTTTTTTCAAAACCAAAGACGTTCACTAAAGCCATTTTTAGCTATTTCAATTTTGACCACATGGGGGCAGCATATAACGTTAATGTGTCAGTTGCAGGCAAGAGACACAAAAAAGTGCACCTCAAGTGGGATAAAGTGGTACTACAAGATATACCGTACTGTCCCCACTCCACTCATTAGCGCAGCACTGTTAGCAGCTTATTTGTCAACACAATAGCTCTATGTGGTGAGAAGAGGTGTTACTACATAGTGGCTTTAAAACTAGAGTATAAATTCTGAGCTTCCCTTTGAAATATATAGAGAAATCAAGTAAGTAAAGGGGGGGTTTGCAATTTTCAAGTAAAGTACAAAAACTTGCCTGAATTTATTCTACAACTATTCATTACGAGGATGCATTATTCAAGATAAATAATAATCAAAAAGGCTGCATAAATCCAGCCAAAAAAGTGCAAAGTATCATATATTATAATGGTATTATGTATGTATTCTTATGAAAGTTCATTAAAACTGTAATTAATAAAGGTGTTTTAGTTATATGACTTAACTTGCAGTCCTGCATCATGAATAAATCCCTGCTGTCAATCTTTTCCCATTTTTGTCATGCACAGCCTCTTTTTGACTTTCCACATGCCACACAACACTTGGTATAATTCACACACGCTCAATGCAATTATAACAGTTTGGTGATTTACCAGTAAACATGAAAATTAAAGGGAGGACTAAACTTCCAGGTTTTATAACCCTGTCAGCCACAGTGATGGATAAATGATTAATTGCACTGCAACCCCTGCTGTGATGTCACTCAGAAACACTGAAACCCTGTTTCTGGTTCTGCAGATTTGAGAGGAAAGCTAACCTCCTCGCAGCACCCCAACTCTTCCTGTAGTTTCTCCACCCGAGGCCAAGTAAAGTAAGCTCCTGCTCTCAGTAATGCACAAAACATCAGCAGCTCTAAAGACATGGTGCCTTGAAGCGGGAAAATCGGCATACTATCCCATTATTACTCGACAAATTCGTCGTCATTGCAGTGTGGGGACCAGTGATTTTTCATCTGTTACAGCGCTGATGTGACAGGCTTTGGCCCGACGTAATACGTCATCATAAAAGCTATTCAGTGAGAAGCTGATAGCACAGCAGCACACGGGGGGAACTTCTCCTTCTGCTAATAAAGTGCACATTCACTGGTCATGGAATCTGGTGACTGTGGCTATGACGGTGGGTGAGTTATAGTAATGGTCCTCGAGTGGCAAGGGAGTCTTAAATGGTGCTCTTACAGGAGATTGACTGGCTTCTGCAGGGGTTTAGCTTTCCTTGTCTCTCACAAACACGTATATGTGCATTTATATTCACTGAAGCAAACCCCACCTCTGTATGTGCACACTCAAGACTTTATGTGATAAAAGGCACTTTGTAATAATGTAACTTCTGCTTCGAAGTGCTACACATGCTATAAGAGCAGTCGTAAAAGAGAACAGACCTCTCACATTTAAAATTCCCCACGATCATGCATGTAACCCTGAATTTTCCACTTTGTCATGTGGGAATGTTAGCAGGCTATTTCTTCTTGTAGTAGGCAAATGCAACCACAAATAAACAACAAAATATAACTTTTTACTCTGCCATTATTCAGTTAACACAACTCAAGCCAGAAAAAGGAGAAGAAATCATGCGAGCAATACGACATGATTCAGTAGCTTGTAGGTCCACCTTTAGCAGCAGTAACTTGAATTAGTCATTTCCTGCATGAATTTATCAGTCGTTTTTATCCAAGTCTTTAGACGCCAGACAGATGGCCTCTCATTTGTCTCTAGAATACTCCAGTCTACAGAAGACTCCATGATCAAGTCAATGACTGGGAGATGTCCAGGTCCTGTGGTTGCCAAGCAGACCCAAGTCATGCTTGATAATGAGTAAGAGGTGTTTCTTGAAGACTTCTTCTGATTATGGTGCAGCATAGTTAGACATCCGACAGAGCTGTCCCATGTAAAGGTTGGAGAATGACAGTCGGGTAGTCTCAAGAAATGGTGAATAACTTTATTAAGCAGTCTCATTTGTGTTTTCGCTAAAATACCCTCCGAAATGCTGGTAAAGAAGTCATCTAAATGTCTGAAATATACTAAATCAAATGCCTTCTTCACCATGAAGAGGACATGGATGGACCACCAAAGCTCCATAGTCAGGTCATTTTTCTGGATCCTCTAGGAACTTTGAACCGTGGGGGATTATGTGTGCTTCGGTTGGGGAAGTCCACATGATATTGTTTTTTTTTTTTTTTAATGTTTTCAGATGCATATTATTCTTTTCTTTTTGTTATATTTTGCTTTTGTTTAACAGTCAACTACATTGCTCATAGTTTATCTAAAGTTATTGCATATTTTCGGAACTTCAGTTTACCTCCTGGAAAGTGAACTTCAACTTAAATCATCAACTTAAAGCAAGGCAAAAGACAAACCTGACAAGTTTTGGAACATTTAGAGTATTTTTTGTAATCCCGCTGAAAATAATAATATTAAAGTGGATGGTTGGAAGGATGACAAGCAATGAAATGACGTTTTTAAAAGAAGTTGTTGCACATTGATCATTGTAGATCATTTTTCTTTTTTGCTGAAGTTTGTACGTGCCTTAGAGTTGGGGTTCATTGTATGTAAAAACCAAAAGAATAAAACAAATTAATTTTTAAAAAGAGGTGTTTCCTTTGAAATGTATTGTTTGGTTTGGATTAATGATGGTGCTCAGCATTAAAGGCCAAAAAAACCCTCCAGTTTTGTCTCATCTGTCCAAAGAGCAGTGTTTTAGATGCATTTTTATGAATCTTTAGTTGTTGAAATATTTGAAGTTTTCTTCTGGTATCCCTTCTAAACATCCCATCAGTCTTCTTCCAGTCATGCCGTTGAGGACCCAGACATTTAACGTACTCAGAGAGGCCTTAATTGGGTTTGAGCTTTAGCTTCGAGTTTCTTTCGCTTTTTTATTTTTTGCATGGTCTGACCTTGGGAGACATTTACTGAGACGTCCACTTAGTAGAAAATTGGCATCTATGTTAAATGCTTTCCACTTGTGAATAATCTTTCCCCCTGTAAAAAACTGAACTCCAAACTGTTTGGAGTTTATTTTAAAAACCCTTTCCAAATCAACCTACTGCAACATTTGCTTCTCTAAGACCATTGTTCATGTCTTTCCCTAATGGCATTGTGTTATCATTCCACTTAACGCTCCAAACCAGCAAACTCCCTAAATACCTGCTTTCATAGATGTAGGCTGTGATGGAAATTTCTTATATCGATTAATTTACTCTGTTATTCTCTTCCATTTCTGACTTCATTGCGAGCACATTTAGTCCCTGATCCCAGTCAAAGTATTGTGTTTGAACGTTTTTGGGTTCAGCTGTCTTTTGCTGCTGCAAGGATTTGTTCTGAAAATCACATTATTTTGACTAAAGCAGTTTGCTCTGCTTTGATGAAACTACTGTAATACTGAATCTTAGTGTTATTCTTTCACCAAGCTCCTGAGATGTATGTTTGAGCCTTTGCATGCAATGGTAATTAAAATCCACTAACATCTGGCCATCGACAAGTCTCTTTTTCTTGAGTGTTATTATTTCAGTCTCACTCAGATATTACACTCACCTGATGGCTAAAAATATATATGAGTGTATTTTAGATTGTTTTCTGCAACATCAGCACCTCTGGTAATGAACAAGTTCATCAAGGGCTGACATTTAGCAGCATCTGACTGCAACACTTTTCAGTTTTATGTAAGCAGTGAGGGGGGATTGCACAATTTTTTTGTCTTAATTTTTGCTCACCAAATAATATCAAAATGGAAAAACGTATGTGCTGTTGTTTGAGGTTTTATTTGTACTGAGATGGTGTTCATCTTCATGTCTATAGATAATAATCATGATAAACTGGATTTATTTTTCCCCCCTGTGGCCTGGGAGCTTAAAGTTTTTCTCTCTATCTAGAGAGAATTAGGACATTAGCGTGCGTGCTAGAAGAGCTCAGTTGGGCGAACTGATACTCCAGGCAGCTCAGGGTGCAGCAGCAGCAGAGGAACATTTCCTGCCATGGACTGAAAGGATTTTAGGGGGGATCCTCCTCCCCAGCGCCGCCTGCATGCAAATTGAGCAGATCGGGACAGAATAAAGCTCATTCAACACAGTCAACTGACTTTGCGAAAAGATTTGTTTTTCCTCGCGTTAAAGATATCAGCATCGCACATTTTACATCGTTTCTTCTGCAGGAGCTCACACAGGTGACAAGTGTCCCCAACTCCGCCGCAGCGCCTGTCGTTGGAGTGCGTTTCATCCAGGGGGGAGCGCGCAGCGTGACATCCTGCCGCACGGGTGCGCCTATGTGGTCCCACATGACGCATACGTGCCTTTAGCTGTCTTTATTCTATTATCATCATTATTGTTATTATTATTCTTTCCCTGAGCTTGGAGTTTGGGTGCGCTGGAAGGGTCCCGTTTTCTGACAAGTTGCCGAGCTGGTTGGCATGTTCGTCACGTCCGCCCGGGTTAACTTGCGCGTTTATCCTGTAGCGGCACAGAAAAAAAGCAGAACGGAGCAGAACCGGGCTCCTCCGCGCAGAACTTGGTCGGGAATAAAGATGAGAGCCGTGCGTAACGCCGAGGACGGGAAGCAGAAGTGACAGCGGCGATGAGAAGGTGCTGAGCGGTTGAATTTACTACCAGCATCATCATCATCATCAGCGTTTGTGCCAGGAATAAAAACTGCGGGGGACTGCTGCTGCTCACTCCCTCTCATCAACACACTTCCAGCTTTTTCTTCTTCTTCTTTTTTTTTTTTTAAATTCCTGCTATTGCAGTTCAGCTCCTGAACCCACAGCTGCATAAACTTGGCCAGATCTGGTGACATTTTCACCCGTGTGCGTGTGTGTTGAGCAGCCTGGATGGATATTCGGCTCATCGAGGGAATTTGAGAAGCAAAGGAGGGATTACTATCAGTCCCTCTCTTATTATAACCTCAAAATGGATGCCAACGACATGCTTTGGGGACGCCACTGGATAAACCTCTCCGCCGCTGATCTGTTTGACATCTGAGGGGCAAGAGAGTTCAAAGTTTGGATAATCCCCACGGCTGAAGGTGTAGGATGCAGTCTGGAGCCAAGACGCTCTCCGCAGGTGGAGGTGCGTCACTCTGCTGCCTACTTCTCCTCTGGCTCATCTACTCCCATCTGCTCAAAGAGGGTAAGGACGTCCACAGATATTTATCACTTTGCCAGAGGCAGGATTGTTTCTGATGGCTTATTGGGATGCAGCTGCACACTGTGTGGTCAGACCCTCTGATCCCTACTAAAAACCCGCCAGTATCCAATAAAAAAAAGCCTTCCAGGGACCTGTGAGGTATCCTTAAGTCTATTTTTGGTGACCTTGTGGCACCTCATAGTATTTCTGCAAAATGATTCGGCATTTCCACATCTTGCTTAACCGATTTTAGTCCTCTAATGTTCTAATTTACCCTTTTACTAATGCTGTATTTTTTTTTTTTTTTTTACCATGGGCAATAATAATGTGATGTATCTCAAACTGTCAGGGAAAAAACAATACAGTCTGTCAGCTGTAATTCCTGCTGTTGACACACAGAGAGGCTGGATATCTGGCTTCAGTGCTTTGTAATTTCACTCAGGTTAAGGATGCATCTATTCATGCCCTGCGTTTCTCTTGAATAATACATCCACTGGTGCTATTACACCCTCATTCTGTCACAGACTAAAAAGCAAAAAGATGTTTCCCTTCGTTTCCCTGGCCTCTGTCCATGACTAAATATTTTGGATTCAGGTGCCATGGAAGGCACAGAGAGGAAGCTTTAAGTAGTGGAACTTGTTGGGTGATGTTATACACTAAGTTTGCAGATTAGATCTTTTAATCAAGCGTTGGCCTGCAGCATAATTACCACTGTGGAGGAGGGATAGTGCCTACATCAATGTCTTTGGCAGCTTGCCGAGAACAAAAGTAGACACTGATGTGGAAAATGAACTGCCTGTGTGCTGAAATGAGTTCCCTTTGCCTCCAATTTTCTGTTTTCTCTCAACATGCTGCTGTCACCAGGCTCTTATTGTCATCCCTGAATTGCCTCTAAAGCTTCTGCGTATTATCAGAGGAGACACAGCAATGCTATCCTTCCCCTCAGCCATTTATTATTGACTTGTTTTCATCTGAAAATGATCTCATTACGGCATGATTGTACAAATTGCTAAATCAATTTCTTGTGAACTTTTCTATCTCTGATATATTTATTTACGGCGTTAATTGATTCTGCCGTGTACGTTGCTAAACCTCTGGACACGATTTAAGGGGCTGGCTCTGAGACAAATTTTCAAATAACTGGCACGAATCATCTGCAAATAAAACCCGACTTTGAAAGTGGCTGCTTTCACCAGAAGGGCAGTTGTAGAAGTAGTTTTGTCTGCCACGATTTTGTTATCATTACATCAGCTTGTGTGAGACTCAAGTTCACAGTAAACCCTCTGTAGTCTGCATCACCACTGATGCAACCAAGCACCATTCACTTTCTGTGTAACAGAAGCCACAGTCAGTGCTGGGAAACTGGTGGGTGTAGATGCTGTACTGCCTCCACCATCTCCAGGACTCATCCATCACAGCAGCAGGGACAGAAAATCAAAGCACAGCATCCCTTACCTGTGCATGCCTAAGGAGCGGCGCAGGTCGCAATGAGTGGCGCGTCAGGTGCTGTCAGCGTTGCCAAATTTATTCAATAAATAACTTCACCAGTGTCTGCATTTCCTTTGTTCAGATTCCAGTTCAGTGATGCAGTTACAGGATAGCAGCATCTACCCTCATCCTGAAATCTTGGAGGTGTAACCTGAATATTAATGAAGAGTTAACTCAGCTACATTTTAAACATGTTTCAAAAATTTGACTTTTGAATTTCAATTTCAGAAGCTTTTTTATGCTTAAAGTGGCAGAATAAAAGAGAAAAGAGTTTTAGCTCAGGTGGTTCCCCTCTACAAGTGGAGGTTACGTTGATTTTTACAAAATACTCTTCAAGATTTACTCGTTGACCCTTCTGTCATTCTATCCTCAAGTCTGGGAGTCGATCCTGCCACGATGCCCACTTCATCGCCGTGACCTCGCTACGTCATGATTTTGAATTTTAGGTTAGGAATTGTGAATATGGGCAACCAGAAAACCAGAAAAGCGTCACGTGATGTGGGGGTACCAGCGGCACATGGGTGTTAGCCAAGTTAGGTATTTCTGGTCTCACTTCAAACTGAGGAAAAGAGTTGAAGAGGAGTTAACCAATCAACATGGCTTACAGAAAATCAAGGAGGGAGTTAGAGGACGTTTTACAGCGAAAGGGATTATATACTTGAGGGAAGAGAAAACAAGAGTCGGCGGATTTGGTTGCGGCTGCAGAGTGGAGATATGAATTAATTGACTTCGGGGCGTAATAAAGTATTTTTGAATTGAATTTGAATTGAATTTAAAGACCTTGAAGACTGTGATGAGGCCGGATTTGACCACAAGAGGCACAGTGTCACGAGCGAAGTCAGCAGGAAGATGATAGATCCCAATAAAATAGATGAACTTTTCATAAAAAATCTCAGTCAAATATCACAAATTGACATTCCCGATATATTAATGTGTTTGGTGATGATTTGTTTATGGTCAGAATGTCAAAAACATCCAAGGACCATGGTTGATACTGTACTTATGTGGTAAGATTCGGTTTGACCACAGTCTTCCAGGTCTTCACACCTCCACTCTGCAGTCGCAGCGAAATCAGCAAACCCCTGATTTTCCTTGCTACAAGTATATAATCCCTATTCACTGTAAAATGTCCTCTAAATCTCTCTTTGAATTTCTCAAAGTTGACTGGTAATCTCTTCTTCTTCTCTTCCGTTTTTGAGGAGATACCGGAAATCCCCAGGTCTGCGAAGCCGCCCCTCACGTGACGTTTTGCGGTTCTTGGGCATTGAATGACGAAGTTGAGATTTTACTGCTTGGGTTTGGTTTTCAAGCCGACAAATGTTTTGTCCCGCTGGTCTTTTTTCAAGCTGTGGAATATAACTATTTAAGCAAACTAATTTATGATACTGTGTAATACTGTGATACCCCTCTGCTATGAAATCATCTTGTTGCAGTGTTGCAATGGGTTTTTTTTTAAATTATTATGCTTATGTACTTTATTATATGCCATCATATAACACACACATCATATATATATAAAACAACAATTTTTCAACAAAACTTTGTGTGTTTGCAAGCAGACAGATTGGCTGTGAGTGGATATCCGGATATCTGAATATTTGGGTCCAGTCCTGCTGAAAAATGAGGCAGCCAGGCATCTCAAGCTGCGGTTTATGTTCACTTTCACCCTTCTGCGGGGTTTATTCCCATCACTCCATCTTGTACCACCTTTTCATCATTAAGAAAGCTTTTGAAGACTTCATTGCAAGAGTTGACTGACTGAACTGCGAGCTTTACCATGACCAGTGTTTAGGGATGATGCCAAAACTTATTTGTGGGCGGTAATGAAATCCTGACGTTGCCCATAGTGGCTGATGCCCTTTATATTTTATTATTATTTATGTTTATATTTGCATACACTTGGCAATGTCTACAGCAGGCATTGCCAAGACTATCATAAATATTAATCTGAGCATCTTTTTCTGCTTTGTGGTTTGCAGAAGAAAAAAAAGTCCTATTGGTGCATATTGGACAACATATTTGCTATTATGTTATATAAATGATAGGTCATTAATGTTCAGGCACCCACCCAAGACCTACAGGAAGACATATCTGGCAACTGTAGGGTAAAGAAAGTTCAATATGTAGTGACCATCTGCAGCAAAATGTTTATTGCATGATGTTTGTGCGACAAAGTCATGATTAAAGGTGGGAGACTGGAAAATGAACCCCTCAGGGTTTAGACTTTGGCACAGATGAGTTTGGAGATGGCTGAGGTGCCCTGGAGAACAGAGATAAGGAGGAGGTGGGGAGAAAGAAAAAAGGAAAATGGTCTGAAAGGCATAGTGACAGAACCACAATAGTATTTAAAGGACTGGGACTCAAGGCTGATTGGCTTAGGGAAGGCAGACACAAAGATTAACGGAGGAGAGCTGTGCCACAGAAATTGAGGATGGAATTATTTTGACAGTGTTGGAAATTGGAATTGAAAAGAGGAAATGACCTAAAGGGGCTGGGAAATATGGAAAACATTGAAGGATATGGAGAACAGATCTTTCTTATGGATTCATAATGAACTAAAAAGCAAGGTTTTATGTGGGATTCCCTTCCTGACGTGGGTTTCTGTGTCCTGTCCAGCAACTGGGAATCAACCCTCGGATATTCTAGCTAGAAGACCACCAACTTTCCCTACTATAACCACAATCTTTTTACGTTTTCTCTACAATTTGTGGAGGCAGAAAATGAACATAAAAGAGACGAGAAGAATTTCTTCAAACATTCTTGCTCCATATCTGCTGATTTGCTTTAAGAAATAACATTTATTTCATCTGTGTGCATCAGCGGTTTGGTAGTTGGGATTGTGTTTACTTGCTCTGATCTCATTCATGGTGACAGCGTCGTTTCCTGCTTAAACCCAAAACAAGCAAACCATGTTTCAAAAAATGGTGATGTGGTTGTTCAAATTTTATGTTTTACATATAGAATATATCCATCAAACCAATGCATATTTTAAAACACGTTATACCTCTGAAAGAAATGCAGAATTTGTTTCTACAAATAGAAAAAAAACTCTCCTAAACTGACAAAAATCCCATGATTTTTGGTAAAAATCCAGGAGTTGTCATTGTGAACTATTTGCAGCAGTTTGTTAGTACTATTAACAGCCCAGTTAGACATATTATTTTCACAGAAGAATGATTATGCACTGCTATCTCTTTATTTACAGCCAAGAAATCAAGCTCACTGGAAAAAGTGGCTTTTAAAATCGAGCTTTGTATCATTTTACCTGGGAAAGTACATAAAGTTTCCCCTCCAGCGCTCTTATCATTTGTATGAACTCTGATAATGGAGAAAATCGTTAACACAGAGTGTAAAAAAATGTCTCCAAAAGTCAAGCAGTGGTATTTATTTATTCATGTACTTGTAAGAAAATTCGAATTTTGTACTCGCATAAAGAAGTGCATTTGTTTTTCAGTGTTCTTTCGTATTTTCAAATTACACTGGATTTGTTGTGGATTTTCACCATTTGGAGATTGGCGGTTTCATTATTCTCCTCGGGTAATGTGCAACTGTTAAAAATCACATCAGCACATATATTTAAGACCACAAAAGGTGAATAAACCAAATAGCTGGAACTAATCTACAAAGCTATATCCTACATTTGATGTAACATCAGTGAAACAGGCGGTAATGCATCTCTTTACAGCACATGTCACGTGTCATAATTACTGTGTCACTTTGATTTGTTGAAATAATCCAATCACTGCAACAATCTATCCTGTCATCCTGCTGTGCTGCACAAGCTGTCACTGGAAATGACAGCTCATGTTTTATGAAATATGTCTACGGGCTGTGTCACTAAATTTGAAAGTGACTCAGTGCAGCCTCGCAATCAGGACAGAGATTCGCTGATGCCAGACTCACGCAGTCCAAATATCTTTCACAAGGCAGACGTAGTCTATTCTGGCAAAGTATTCCTCGTGATATGATACTTTATTTTTCTTTTTTTTTTTTTATCAAATTAGAACCTGTGTGGGAGCGGATGAGGAATGACAGAAAGATAATTTACAAGTCTTTAGTTGGAGTACTGTATTACCTTGGGGACCTGGCCGTCCAAGCATTAAACGAATCAGAGCTTCTTTTTTTTAAACTGCAAACTGCTCCAGTCTTCTTCAAGGCAACATTAGGCATGCAAACAGAGACCCACTCTGGTTATGACCTTGGCTGCAAATTGTAAGCAAATCATCGAGGCCTGCTCTATAGGCAGTGAAGCTTTAAAAGTGCGAGCATCCTAATGGAACAAAATGAAAAGAATTTTTACAGCTAAATCAATTTGGCAGCGCACGAAGTTCATATTTCATAGCTCCCTGAATATCAATTCTTTCTAGCCATCAGCTTTGACCTCCCATGTGGTTGAGTATAGTGCAGTGCTCGCATTTTCTGCATTTTCTCTGCAGAAATCTCTGGGCTTGAAACCGCTCTGTCGCTGCCAGAGTGGTGTAAATAATTTGAATTACGTTCATTCAGCTCTGTTCTACTTTCAGCCTTGATGCTGTGATCACATTGTCTGAGAGGGCTGTGACTGAACTTTAAAGCTGCGGTCCGTGCTAACGTGCGCTACTGTACAGCACTTATGTAGGGGCATAATAGTCTGCTGATGCTTGCCATTTTTTTCAGTGTTTGCATTAAAGACGGAGGCCGTTCTGGAAGGCTTTCTGAGTGAAATTTAAAGTGAGTCACTGTGGCCTGACAGCGCTCTCTGCATTACAGTCATCAAAGCTACCGCTTGCATTTGCAAAGCGTGTTGCACATTCGCTCTTTATACCCAAAGCCTGCATTCATCCATAATAAATGCACATTCCACATTGTAATATCTCTGCAACTCTGTATCACTGCAACAGAAATCTGTTCAAAGCCACCTCCTCCATGTGCTCTGTACCACAGGACGGACCTGAATTACACTGTTATTCCAGTGGGCAGGGGATGTATGGAAGGGGAATATTTTCTATTTAAAAGCTGCCCTTGGCAATGTCACACACAAGTGTTGCCTTCAAAGTGAGAAAAATAACTGAACCACAAGGATGTAGCTGTCCTTTAGGATGAAACCATACAGCATGCGCCTTTCTTTGACTGAGAAAGGAAACAATCTAGAGCCGTTGAGTCCCTCTTTCTCCCAGGGGTGCCCTATCTTCCTGCCTGTACGAAACGTTTCAATCTGACATTCTCTGCAGGTGGAGTGGTGCACACACCTGACACAAGAATTAAATTTAGGGCAAACAGAGCACGCCTCGTCTCAGCTGCTGGGTTCTGTGTTTGTCTCTCTGTTTTTTTCTTGTTTTTTTTTGCACAGGCCCACTGGGTGCTTGTGATTGGATCAAAATCATGCTTGATGCTGCTTTAAGGACTGTGACACTTAAATGCAATAGTCATTTAAATAGGTAAATTTTTTTTTCTTTTTAAGGGGAGAAACTCATCATCTCAATGGTATGGTAGATCGAGTGCAGACCAGACAGACAAGCAAATTTCATCTTTTAATAACACATCAATCTTCCTCAGGTGGGTCACAAGACTTAGATTGCTGAATGGTTGTCTTCAAATCTGAATATTGGCATTTGAGTTGGCCAAGATACAGGACAGCGCACAGATATACTAGAGATGCACTGGTGCTCTTTTTTTTATCCAATTTTGATTTTCAGAGCCACTGATGCCGAATGTTTGTCTAAAACTAATAAAGCTAACAGCAACATAATGAACCAGTGGCAGATAATAAAGGATGCTGACTGTTCTATTAGGACTATAGCATCGGGCATCCTCACCAGGGTAATGTTTCTGTGTTGAGTTATATATCCTGTCCCAAATGCTTTAGTTGGTCTTCTTCCACACTGTTTTCTTTTATTTTTTAACTTACTGGATGTACACATCACTATCTTTGGGTATTTTAAAGTCACAATGGAAAACATCCACATCCAGTTTATGCTTCCAGGTGACTGTGGCTGTTTCTTGACAGCTTATTGATTTTGCCAAAATGTAATTCATGACATGCAGAATGTGAGCAGTTGCACGGTCTGGGGTATGATTGAAGTACCTGGATGTTTTGATACTTTTGGTAAAACTTTTCATCATGCAACTCAGCAGTCCACCTCACATACCAAAACCCATCATGTAATGCAGGAGCAAGAGCTGGTTGGAGTGGTCATGTGACCACTTTTGTTTCTGCTATAGGATAGTTGTTTTTTATAGTTATGCTGTGTACTAACAACAGTGTGTACAGCATTGTAAGTGGAGTACGTATGTAAGTAAGCATTTTCAACTATGTGCTGTGTCATCATGATGTGCTTAAAGCAGCAGAAAGGAACTTTACCTAAATGTGTTCTTTTATAGGCATGGAAGTCTAAGATTTATTCATTTGCAAGATCCCTCTTGTTTTCTCTTTCATCGCTACTTTAAAGCTGCAGTCGAGAAACGTCTCGAACATCCAGTAAGTGGCTAGAAAATGTGCACGACTTTCAAGCCCCTCCGAACAAGCACGAGTAAGTTATGTTACCATGCAAACCCGAAGTGTCAGAAAAGAGAATAAATCAATAATGTAATAAATTTAGGCTCCAGCAGACCCCTGTCACCCTCTAAGAGGATTCAGTGGAAATAGTAAATGGATGTAAAAAATCTCCATTTGTTAAAATAATAAACTTTATATATCTGTTTTACATCTAGTTTTCGTCAAGCGGTGGCTTGGGAATGTTTATTCAAAGCATGGGTCTGGAGAGGAGAGGGTGTGGGGAACTCTGTGATTGACACTCAGTAAACACGCCCCCTGGCTCTTATAGGAGGAGTTGTGACGGGACCGGTGGAAACTTGTAAACTGCATGGGGAGCTGCAGGTGGTACCAAAGGAGCAGATTTGCTTATAGTAATAGTAAGAGAGACGGGGGGCCGCAAGATCTAGATGATCCTTGCTTAAAGGTAGGGTAAGGCATTTTTGGATGATGTCTTAATCATATCAAAAACAAAACATCAGTTTAATACCAAGAGGTAGCTCACTCCAGTGCTCCTCAAGAAAACATGAACTTTCCCAACACTCCCTAACTTCATGTCCAGGAGTATGAACCCGCCCCTACTGGTGATTGACTGGAGTCGTTTCTGTTTTGGTTTGAAGGGTAAAGTACCTCTAGTTTGTTTGTCTCCAGTTTACCGATGACCATGTGTGTTCTTTCTTCTTTTTTTTTTAAATTTTTCTTTACACTGTTTAGTTTGCACAAAATGGGCAGCTAGTGAATGGTGATGAGACATTCACTGAACACGATTAAAAGTGTTCAGGGTTACAAATCTCATAGCATGCCTTACTCTACCTTCAAAATAATCAAGTATTCCTTTGAATGAATCAGTAAAAAATGAATTTCCCAATATGTACTTGACAAATATGTTGTACTTGCACCCTTTGTACATGTAATGGTGAAAGTGTTTTATATAATTGGGTTAAATGAGAATAGCTTAAATAGGGTAAATGCAAAATGTTGTGAAGTCCTTTGTTGAAGCTAAATAAAGAAAATATGTATTATAAGTGTAAATCTAGCTCATTCAATTCAAAAATACGTTATGCATCCTCAAAGGGGAATTAAATAATACATCATTTAACACATGTCTTTTTTTGTCTCTCTGAAACATTATCATTTCGTTCTGCCTGGTTTAGATGAAGTTGTGTATTTTGGTACCACTGGCAGTCATCAGCCGAGTTCGGCGCTTCCATAAATATAGATGGGGCTGGTGTTTTGTATTCAAGTAGTATTCCAAATCAAGTGGCGGGTTCCCCTTCAAACCAAATACATTATTATAAAGCTCATGGTTCACTCCACTTCTCTGCTGCCCTACTTGTTTAGCCGCAGAAGATCATGGCGGTGTCAGGAAGCGTGTAGCGAAGGGGTCAGTCAAACATCTGCCTGTCTCACCTGGTGTCCTATTACATGATACCTAGTGCACCGCACATGTCAAGTGGTGTTAAGGTAATGAGATGTACTTGGCTGCATCTGCCGTCTCCAGCATATGCTCAGTCGAGTAAGATTGCTGTTTGATGTCATCCTGTGTTGCTGGTAACAGACAGAGTTGTTCGATTAGAGACGACATGAAGGAAAGGTTATGTCTTAAAACTGCTGTCAAAATTAAAGGAGCAGTAGAAGATTTATGGAGATAGATTCCCTGGAATTACCTTTTTATTTTTGAGATTGAGTTATGTAGCCTCCTTTGTAGGTAGCATCTACACCAAGGTATCTGAAGCGTGCCAATGTCTGCTACGAGCAACTGACTGAACCGAATTGTGCAGAATGACATTGTTTACGATCCACAGACGTTGTTAAGGGTGGCCTAAATACCTTTTTTATGAGCATACTGGGAATGTGACCCACATTACCAAACGAGTGTTGTTTACAGATATGATACCAAAGTAGGGAGGTGTATGGCACGTGACTCGGTCTTTTGGTCTGGAGAGGACCAGGAGGACAAGTTATTAATGTGGGAGAGATCGACCGAGGAGTATATTTGTAGGAATATATGTGATGGGGAAGGAGTTTATTTTCCAGCTTGTGACACAATTTAAAGTGTTCGACACTTTCTCAAGTCTTTGGCATCCTTTCATCTCTTTGACGCCTGAAATGAACTTGAGCACTACCTGAGGTGACGTTTACAGCAGCCAGTGAGTAAGCAAGCTGGAACTGCCACAAAAGCAATACTACTACTACTACTAACAACAACAACAATAATAATAATAATAATTAATAATAATAACAATAATAATAATAATACCCTAATTGAAAACTCAATGTCAAGCTAACAACAAATATCCAGATTTTTCCAAGTATTCATGTCCAGTTTTAATGTTCCTGTTATTGCTGTAAATCATTGAGGTTTATTTTTTTTCTCTTTTTAGAGCCACCGCAGATGGTCATATTGATTTGGAGTAGACTTTCACATTCGATGCCCTTCCTGACACACAGTCTTACCAACTTAGCGAATTTATCGCTATATTTAGCAACTTTTTCAGACCTCTCTAACAGTTGGTTTTTTTTTAATGACTAGTGACAAATCTAGTGAACTTTTCAAGTCTTATTTCAAATTTTGGCAACGCTAGTGTGAAAGCATGTTGCATTTTTTTTAACTCATTTCTCAATGGGCAGCCGATGTGTCTGTTGGATCGTCCACTGTACCAAAGCACTCTCAAAGCAGCCCGGCGTTCGCACAGCAGATCCTCCCAACTCCAGTCATAGCTGGAGATGTTCACCCCACCACGTCTTGGAAATGAATTGTGGATGTGTGAAGCCACCGCTGGCGGATCCTGTGGCCCAGCGCTATTAAATAATGATTTATTTATTTATGCATGCATACAGGTTAGTCTCCTTGAGACATGGGCTCTGATGCATTCTGGGAGTTTGTCCCACAGGTGAGAAGCATAAAAGCTGTATGTGTTTGGTTCTAACTCTGGGTACAGAAAGTAGGCATGACCCTGATGACCTGAGGGTTCTCATTGGTTCATAATGGACCAGGAGATCAGAGATGTACCATTCAGAAATTTATAAATCAACAGCAGGATTTTAAAATCTATTCTGTGACAGACAGGAAACTAAGAACTGAAGAACTGGAGTTATATGGTCCACTCTCTTGGTCTTGGTGAGGACTCATGGGGCAGCGTCCTGAACTAACAGCAGCTGTTTGAGGGATTTTTTTTAAGCAGACCCATGAGAACAGCATTACAGTATCTACTGAAGACAAAAAGCTGGACAAGTCCTGCTGAGACATCAGTCCTTTAATCCTTGATATCTTATTTAGATGATAATAGGCTGACTTCACTATTGTCTTAATGTGGCTATTAAAATTCAGGTCTGAGTCCAGAAGCACTCCCAGATTTCTAGTTTGGCTATTAGTTTTTAGCTTCACTGCTTGAAGCTGAGTGATGAATTTTAATCTTTCTTCCTTGGCTCTATAGACTATTATTTTTGTTTTGTTTTCATTTAACTGAAGAAAATTATGGCACATCTGCTCTTTAATTTGATCAATGTATTTGATCAATGTTTGAATTGAATTATAGTCTCCTAGTGAAATTGTTGTATAGATTTATGTGCTCTATGCAGAGTTATTGTAAGATATTTTGTTGTTTTTCATCATTTGAGCAAATGGGAGCATATAGATGTGAAACAAGAGGGGCCCCAGAATTGAACCTTGGGGAACTCCACATTATTTTTGTTAGCTCCAATTTGTAGTTACCTAAGGATGCAAAAAAGTCCCTGTCTTTTAGGTAAGACTGGTTTATCAAGATGTTCTGGTCCACTGTGTCAGATGCAGCACTGAGATCCAGTAAGACCAAGGCTGAAATGTTGCCACTATCCGTATTGGAGCAAATGTCATTAAGGACCTTTTCTAGAGTTGTATCAGTGCTGTGATGTGGCCAGAAACCTGACTGGGAGACATCAGAACAGTCATTTAGTTGAAAAACAGCTTTTGATGAAAACAGCTATGATTTCACTAAGAAAGGGGAAGCTTGATACAGACCTATAGCTGTTCATGAGTGACCTGAAAAAGTGGCTTAATAACAGCTGTTTTTAGGCACTGAGGGATGATACATGAAAGCAGAGACCTATTTACAATGTGTTGAAAGGTCTGCGGCCATACAATTTACTGACTGTTTCATCTCAGATTTATGTTTGTAAAAGAAAGTCTGAGCGTTTTTTTTTCATTAACATATTCACCACCTTTGAAGTGATAGGCTAACATGTGTGAAAGTTTCACGGAAACGTGTCGCTCAAGGGATAGAGTAAACAAAAAAGATTAAAGACTAGATTAAATCAGAATTCAGCACAGCAGAGCTTGTATGAAAATGATGATAAAAACAAATGGCTAATAAAGGTGCAAGTATAGCAAATGTAGTCGTGTTAGAAGATCAAAAAAGCAGACAAATGTAAAGTAAATTAAGATAAAAAACCGTAACCCTTGACCTCTACAGTGCAGTGATCAGTGAGCTTTGTTATAAAGTAGTACTCCTTGAAAGGGAGGGTTCATCTTTATGTTACATGATGAAACATTTACCAATACCTTGTCATCAAAAACTCTCACTAACACTGGATGTTCAAATCACTAAATATGTTTGCAGCTGTCTGATTTTTGGGGGGTTTAATTGTTATAGCTGGTTGAACAGGGAAAATTAGCAGGGAAAATAATTTGATGAACAGTCTGCCAATAACTGGACACTTTGTGGTTGGAGTCTGTTTTTTGTGCAGCTAATAGACAGGCTTTCTGAAAGGCCTTGTCTTCAATTGCACTGTAAAAAAAAGCAGGCAGTGGCAAAAAAACAACAACAACAATAACAACAACAACAACAAAAAAAACCCCAATTCATGCATGATCACAGTATTAATTAGTTGCAGTCCCAATCATCATTCTTTCAAAAAGCCAGAGTCTGTTGGAACTAGTATAAGATGGGTGGCTGGCTTTAAGATCTATGCACTTCTAATTACATTTTAAAATTTAATAACTCCAGTCACTGCAAATCAATTTTGACTGATTACCTGCAGCATGCATATTTAAAATGTTCCTTGCAATGCTTTAAATCTTCCATAAAAGATCTGTTGGGTACATATTTGATCTGGTACACGTTGATATGATTGTCATGCTCTCCAAACTGGCAGAAGTTCTGTCAAGACGAGATCATGTAATGGAGTGGAGATAATTGCTCACACTCAATATTGTATGCCAGCGTGGCGATTAGAGTCTGATTAAAAAACTGGTTCGAATCAATGGCACAATGTTTAAGCCAAGTCAACACTGAGGGTACTCATTCTGTAGCTGAGTCCTTACGTGGAGCCGTACCAAATACAATGCCTATTGAAAGGAGTAATTAACTGCACTCTTAATACAAAGAGAGGAATTGTTAAAGTGGATATGAGATGGCTTTTTCCATCCTTTACTGTCTTATTTAAGGTAGTTCTACATTAGCTTCGTTCCCATTGTACCTCCAAACATTTAAAAAGTGAGTAACACCACTTTCTTAAATGAGAGGATGTTGTCTTAAGTGCTTTCTGATTGGTCAAGTAGAAACACAGCACAGAAGTCCAAATCAAGCTGAAAAAAAAAATTAAAATTCAACAATGACAAATCAAGAAATCTAGCTGTACATGTTAGACAACAAATCTTACCACAACAACGAAGAATAAAGATGACGTCTCTGCTAAATCGAGCCATCTAAAGTTGGAAAATATTTCTTGCATCCAGAAATTATGGAAACAAAAAACAGAGCCTGTAAATAAACTCAGAATCTCATGAATCCAGTTGAACATACAGTGCCCGGAACCGCCGAGCTTCTGTAACGCTCTGGGTCGGACCTAAGGTCATCATCAACTGACAACATCTTCAGGATAAAAGGTGATAAGTCTTCAAAACTATGATAACAGGTTACATTAACCTGTATGAGTCTGCATGCTCTTTCATAGCATACATACTATACCTGTTTTATTTTGGCTGGCCTGAAAACATCATGATACTGAGCTGCAAAATATATTACGAATCAAAACCCAAAATCTGAGACCAGGAAATCAAAATCTCTGACCAAAAGTACGATCGTCTTTCTTGGTTACACTTTCGTTTCTCATCATCAGTTAAGGCGCTGAGACATTCAGTGGCCAATGAGCTACTAGATCCCGACTGTGTCCCGCCTCCCCCGCTGTAGATCAACGTGGATGTTTTGAAGAAGAAAAAGGAGAAGTAGAAGAAGAATAAGAACAAGAATAAGAACAAGAACAAGAATAAGAACAAGAATAAGAACAAGAACAAGAAGAAGAAAACTTTTGACCTTTATTTCATAATTGCAACTGCAAGAAGGAAAAAAACAACTGAGAAAGATGGTTCTAAACCGGAGATGTTTTTTTTTTTTAAAAAAAGGTATAACCCGGAAAGATGATTGTGCTGTTGGTTAGCGATTTTGATTTCCTGGTTACAGATTCTGGGGTTTGTTTCTCAGACTTCAGGTTTTAATTCCCAACATATTTGACCTTGAACTGATGCCATACTGCATGGCTTCTTTGGTCTCTGATCGACTCTGATCAATCAAGTCTATCCCCACATTATGACCTATGGTTAGCCATGTTTTAGCCATATGTATATAAAACTCTTACTTCTCCAGTTAACGGATAAGTACTACTAATATATCATGTCTTTTGTACCATGTGCCTCTCCTCTCTCTTTCCTATCTCTCTTTTCCTGCTCTACCCAGCTGGTCTTTGTCTGGAGGGTCTCACCTCATGGTCCAGGTCCTGCTCAAGGCTTCTTCCCTCTTAAAGGAAAGTTCTGTTGGCACTGTTTGGCTTTAAGGTTTTTTTTCCCCCACTGGGGGAGATTTTACCCATCATTGCTTACACAATCATTGCTCGGGAGTCGAGATCTGGGTCTCTGGAAAACGCTTAAAGACAACTATTACTGTAACACACGCTATATAAATAAATTTGAATTGAAAAGAATTAGTAAGCTGAAGTCCCAAAATAAAGACTTTTAAAGACCAGGATACACTATGTTTATTTAAGAAATGCAACAACAGTTCATACAAATGAGTTTACAATGATGTCTAGGGTTAGACTTTTTCTTAGCAGCCCTTTATATCTAAAAACATGGAAAAGTATGACACGTTCACTCCAATAAAAATGAAACAAAAGTACTTTCTAAATGTGCTCTTTCGTAAATAATTCCACTCTAAACAGCAAGATGGTTTTAATATGTAAATGGAATATAAACTTCATTCAAAGCCGCCCGGCATGTGTTAGATTTTCTTTTTTCTCTGGCAAATAAAAACCCTAACGAGAGCCTCTGACACAAGCTCTTAGTGTGGCTTCTGTTGTTTAGAAGTAGTGCTGAGCTGTCTTTAATGCGCCAGTCTGTTAAATCTGATAAAGCTATTTTATCATTTCATACTAACTACTGATGTATCTGCGCAGTCTTAATTAGGGAGACAAACATGAAAACAGATAAGCGACGATGGATGGAACATTTTATTGGCTAGTACAACTCTTTGAATTAGAGACAGTAAACTACTGATGATGATGATAATTGGTGTTTTTTTCCCACATTCACTGTGTGTTGCCAGTGTTTGCAAATGTAATGTGTCTGGAGTTTAATAACCGTATAATGCCGGCCGATTCTCCGCCTTGCAATGATGCACGGTGAGTCAGGGGAACGTTTGAAAGCGAGTTCGGGCTCCTGGCAGCTTGCTCAGACAAATGCATTAAGATATTTGTGTGTTTGTACTTTTGTGATCTGTAATGTGTCTGATCAAAGCACTGATACGGAAGGCACGAACTCACATCTTTGCTCTCAGCTGTTTGGACCTTTCAGTGACTCTGTGTGTATGTGTGCATGTGCGTGTACTGCCATTTTGCAGTCTTGTGGTGTTACGGCTCAGGGATAAGGTCACCAGGCTGCCAGTCAGCGGTGAGAGCCGGTCTCTGCGCTTCAGATCAGCTTCTTGCTGTCCTCTGTATGTCGGTTTTGACAGGCTCCACAGCATGGAGGCTGACATCCATCACGATCCTTCACTTGCTCTTTGCTATATGTGCATTTCATCACGTGAAACAGAGATGAAGCCAAGTGTCTTCACACCGCTGAGTGACAGAAACCCCTTGTCACCCGAATTAACTCCCGAATGCGTGATGGAGTGCTGGTCATGGCTAAGGGCACTCTACGAAGCAGCAAAGCAGCTCCCCACCCGTGCGGTACACAACTCCCCACTTGAACTCCCCTGCTGCCTTACTCTTCTCTTGCTTCAGGCTCATTGCATGAAGCCCATTCATCTGCTCAGTGCTGAAACACGGCAGAGAGCACTGATATCTGGTGGCACCTCTGTCCTTCAAGCAGCCACCAAGTTTACAGCGACTCACTTCAGCACAAAGAGAGTGGAGGGTGAGCTGAGTGGTGAATGTGGCGGGTGGATATTTGGGCAAGCTGAGCAGCACGGCTGACGCAGTCAAATGAAATTTGCATAACAGTATTTTATGGAGGTGATTGCATTTTACGACTCCAAAGATTGCTTGAGGTGATAATTTTATGCAAAAACACAAAGTGTGGGTACCACTGAGAACTGCAACTCATCCACTAATCTATTAATGGAGATGCAGGTTGATGCTGTTGGCAAACATTCGGTGTCAGCAATGTATCAAGAAAGAGAAAGATGCTTCAACAGGATTCACACAAGTCTGAGTCTAGATATAAACCACCTTCAGACTAAGAATTTGTTTCGCTAAAATATTCCCCTCTGTCTGGCAAAGCTCTGTGCCTACTTGCATATTGGTGGTAAACATGGAGTAAGTTCAGTTTATTTTACATTGAATTATTCAGCTGCACCTTTAAAAAGTCCCAGAGGCTTTGGTATTGCAACACACATAGTTTACATATTATTATTTTTTTCTTTTTCAATGAAAAATTCAATGTTTTTAAAGCTACTCTATAAAGTCGTCCTACTTCATGGAGGGAGCAAAGTTCATCTGTCACCTCCCAGTTTAAGCTACAATGAACTCTTTTTGCACAAAGTGTTTACATGTGTAGTCCTGCTAGCCTGATGCAAATCCATCAAGTAAAGAAAACTGTAGTTCCTCAGCTGACCACTGGGGGTGGCTCCAAAAGCAAGTCAATCTCCATTAACCCTCATTTTGAAATTTGCAGCAGAGGTAAACATATTTACAGCCTGTTTTGTAAGGAAAAGTGATCTAAAGCCACAAACTAACATAGTCCTTAGCAACGACTGGACTTCTTGGCTTCCGAGTTGTAACTGAAGACCTCAATCATTCTTATTTCATTGATAATTTAGCTTAGTTTTGACTAAGGGACCAGTGTGACCAGTTTTGGACTGGGTTGTAAGAGTTTGAGGGGTGAGGGGCTCATTAGCCAACATAGCAGTGCTATATGTCCCCAGTGTGATCAGAAGTCATATTACTACATAGAGTGGCTTTAAATCATCCCTGCATGTAGCAACAATTATATTTGGAATATAATCATTCTAATAATGATATCGCTTAAAAATCCTAGCTAAAGAAACAAACAAACAAAAAAAGATTAAACAGATTTCTGTTTTTGACATAAAAAACATTACAACCACATTTTCACTCACCCTCATCAGTTTTCAACAAAACAGTTGCTGGTCCAAGTCCAAGTTCCCTATTCGACACCAATCAAATCCTTTAAAAATCTCATTCAAACACATATTCACTTCAGAGTATTGGATGTTCTCAGCACTGGCTCAGGTAATTTTATGAGTCATTTGTGTTGATCAACAACCCTTTCAACCTTTGCCATTATTGAATGCCTTCCATGCTCATTTAATGAACCTTTGAGAGTGCTTTGGAGTGGCTAGAAGCAGCCGAATGAAGGGGCGATGTTTGGTGAATGCCAAGGATTGTCTTTACACGAACTGCAGCACAGCCTCTTCTCTAATCTGCCTTCCCTGCACTGATTTCATTTCATTTCAGTGTTGGCCTGAATTGCCTGTGCTGGTGGACTTGTATTCAATAGATAAATGACGGAGGAAAAGGTGTTACATTTCCCAGATCATTACAGAGGTGATAGAAGGCTTCATTGCCTTTTTCTGTTGAAACTCGGACACATTTTGATGCAAACAAAATAGTTGATATTTATTGAAATGTACTCACAATAGCAAAAAAGTATCAGAACAACTTAGTAATGAACATTTATGCATTAATTTGCAATAAAATCTGATCTGATTGAAATTGAATACACCGTAATAGGCAACTACAATATTATTATGCTGATAATGCACACAAACTATTATCATTTGTCATGTTTATGTTGAATACAACCATCAAACATACAGCACTGAAAGAAAAAGCAATTGAACCTACGGCGTTAATAGCTTTGGGAGCAAAGACTTCAGTGAAGCTCTCTCATTAGGTCTGGATCAGAGCTGCACCATGTTCAGGGGATTCTTTTAACATTTCTCTTTTACCCCATCATCACAGACACATTTGTAGAGTGTCGGGTGTGAAAGGATCTCCTGGGGTCATAACACAGCATCTCTGTCCGCTCAAGATCTGGGCTCCGACTAGAAAACACCAAATAGTGGATTTTCATCCTCATTTTCTTCTTCTTCAAGTTATTCTATCGTGAATTATTTACATCTTTAATGTCATTGTCCAGGTACCATCACACAGTTTCTACAAATCCTGACATTATCCTGGAGGATATTTTGATAAATTTGGGAATTTACTTTTCCTTTTGATGATGGCAAGATGTCCAGATCCCGAGGTAGTGAAGAAAGCCCAAATCATGATGCTTCCACCACCATACTTTCTCATAGCAGGGATGCTTTGATGTGTGTTTTTGGCTAAATTTAGTTCTGAATATTCTTACCAAACAATTCACCTTTTGTTGCAACAGTTCACACGATTGTCGTTGATCGCCCAGTTTCTCTTTGGAAAATTAGTCAGATCTGTTACCTGTGATTAAATGTTTTCAGAGATCTCTTTCTTGTGAGGCATAGTTCATGGTTCTTATAAATAGCAAGCTAAAACTGTTTTAATCAAAACATCTTTAAACCTCCTAACTCATTTCATTAATTGGACTCCAAATGTGCAATCAACTGACGTCAATTAGTTTTTGAATGCTTAATACACTACAAAGACACAATAAATCTTAATAGTTTGTGTTTTATTGGCTTGACATTTGGTATTTAATATGACACTGAACTTTAGATTTGATCACATTTTATTAACTAAAAGAAGAAAAGCACTTAATTCCAGTGGATTCACATACTCTTTTTTTCTTCCTTCTCTGTCTAAAAATGATTATTGCTGAGTCAAACTACTGTCCTTAACCGCATTAGTAACTGTCAGTTACAGCTTAGCATGTATTTGAATATATTTATTAGTTTTTATACGAGGCTTCAACATGGTGTTGAGTTGAAATAACAAATGCGTTACAGGAAATGTGTCATCTGCACTGCAACATTTGTTCCTCCAAATGTGATTTTCAAAGCGCCACATGCCTTCAAGCACTTCATGTGATTAAAGCGTGTTTATCTATAAAAGAACACAAGACCATTAACACTTAATAACTCCCTCAAATACACCAGGAAAGACTAAATAAAAACAATTAAATGCGTCCCCTCAGGTTTTCACATAATTTGCAGGAATATAAGTGCCACTTCAGTGAGTGTTCAACAGAAAACTGCACAGGGTTTATTTAATAATTTTTAAATAGTTAAATTTTATCTTACGTTTGCCCATGGCTTTGGGAAAGCTCAGATGATCACAGCTGCAGTTCTAAGCACAAAGCCCGTCGCTTCATCTTGAGAATAGTCTGGCACAGGTGTATGTTTTAGCACCGAGGAGATCTTCCTGCTAGAAATTCATGTCATGCTCATAATGGAATTCATTTGAACTCATTCAATATTTTAAATGAGCATGAGTCAAATTGGAATTATGGTAATTTTATCTCACAGTTTGCCAAGTAAAAGTCAAGAGAAAAGTTTGAAAAAAAAAGTTTTATCAATGTTCTTAAATCCCCTGACATGAAAAAAGAAGAGAAAATGAGGTGTTTTTTTCTCCTCTTGTATTTATGTTCAACCCACTCGTTTATGCACCGACAACGGCCTTACAAAATAGAAGTTTCTCCAAATTTTGCAAGTGATTCGGAGATAACTTTCTCCTTAATTGGCCAGTGAGTTTTGCATTAATTTGTAATGCCCTTAGAACTCTGCAGTAATTCCCTGCGCTTGGACGGGATTATAAAAGGAGCTCACACATACCGCGGAGGGTTCTGAGGAAGGTAACCATCATTCGCAGACATTCTGACCATTTGCTGTATCAGTAGAGCTTGAAAATTGCTCTTTCTCTCGTAGAAGCGCCGTGCCCGCCAGCCTCCTCTCTCTCAACCAAGTCACATATCATTTCTGCCTGTGGTGCACGTTTTCTTAACTCATTTCAGCAGTAAAAAAAAAGTAAAAGAAAAAAAAAGAAAAATCCTGGCAGTGAACTTGCAATATTTTAAAATATAGTTTTGTGATGCCCCAGAGGGAAAAGTGAAATTTAGATTCGGAACATAGAAAGTACTGGTCTCAAATATTATGGGAGGATACTGTGTTAACCAGGAGGTGTTAAAGCTTTCTTTTTTTTCTCCTCTCTCTGATTGTTGTCATTACCATTCACACCCATCTATTTCTCAGAACTTGGGGTATTGGGCTCACTTTCACTTTGCTTACTTACTTACAAAAGTTGTTATTCATAATTTGCAAGCGATCCTTCTCAGGTACACATTAACATTAGATGCCTGAAAAAATGTCATAATTCAGTTTTCTCCCTGCTCTATAGTCTCTATGTTATATATATATATATATATATATATATATATATATATATATATATATATATATATATATA
>JAOWBL010000022.1:479792-497492 GCA_028564865.1 Zenarchopterus dispar | reverse complement strand
GGTGTGGAACCAGGTGAGTGGTGTTCCACCTGTAGGAGAGCAGGGGTACAGCAGTCCACAAGCACAAACACATAACAGCTAGTGCAGTGATGGATGGATGGAAGGCTCACCTGTTGTCCATGTTGTTTAGAACCTGTGGTTAAGTCTCACCATTAAAGCCATTTGGTAACATTTCATAATACCACATGTATAATGTCGAAGGTTTTTCTCCAAATAAACGCTCTTGATTAAAGCAGTATCACCCACCTTGCTTCAAAAAACAGCAACGGAGCAACCCCCAGCCCCACCCCCCACCCCACCCATTAAAAAGCACAAGAGAACAAAATGTATGAGCTTCCTTCTTTCTCAATTAAAAGTAAGTGCTGGTGTAATTTGGTTGTTTAACCAGCCGATTGATTATCACTTTGAAAGTCTCCCTTTCTGATGCCTTTTGGGTTGTTTGACTCCTGACTGTGTGATCGCTTGTCTGCTTCGGGCTGTGAGCCGCAGTGATGTCAAGAAATTGACAACTGCTGTGTGCGCCTTCTTCATTGTCTTCTGACTGCACCAGGTTGAATTCTCCTCCTCCTCCTCCTTCCTTTCTCTTTGTAAATCTATTCCATCTGAAAAGCGTCACCTGTAATAGAGACCGTGCAAGCCGTCATCCATTTTATAGATGAGATTTTTTAAACTTTGGAGCTTTCTCTGTGTTATTGGATAGTATCTGGTTATGGTTGATAAGAAAAATGAAAGGAATGACGGGAGCCGGGGTCTGATTGGCCCTCGTGGTCTCACAATCACATGCATCAGCTTTTGCCATTAGTTCCATCATGTGAGGACTTGCGTTCGGGGTAATCTAATAGCCTTGACACACAATCAGAGTCCCACAGCCGGTGTCACAGCCCCCACTTCTGTACAATGCTTTTAACCGCCACTCCCTCTCTGCAGACGTCTCTCTGTAACACCCTACAGATGCTAATTAATTTACAGAGAACTATGATTACAGCAGCAGGAAATTAATCATCACTGGCTCCCCACCACACAATACCCTACGTCCCATTAACAGCCAGTGCATTAAAGATTACACTTGTTGCTCTCAGGGTCACGTTGAGATTTTCTGCTGACAGTAAAACTTCTGTTCATCATTAATTGCATTTAAATTATTATGTTCACATGTGCTGCAGTATTAGACTCCTCTCAAACCTTCAGTTTAGAGTCTATTCACTTTCAGTCATATTCATGCCATAATGGCCCCTTCGTCTATATAAGCAAATAAGCCATAAACCTTGACTTACAAATATTCCTATTCATGTGCGTCTTTCGCATATCAAGTTTGTGTTTTTATCGGAAGGACTGACTGTCTTCGGGATCGGTTTAATGTAACCTTTTCAGATCATCAGGAGGGGATCACTGACTTTTTCTGTGATAAAATGGTGACCTTTAATGAAAATAGAAATATGAGTGACTGCAGTGAGTAAACAAAGCCCACAAACATTGTCCTCATATTGCATGTTCATTAACATTAGAAGCATATATAGAAACAAAATCTGCTGCTTTTCATGTTGAAGTGAGGAGTAAAGAAGGTTCAGTTAATTCCTCTTGTATATCATATTGCTAATTTGCTATCAATTGTTTCCTGGTATATGTTTCTGTAATCTCCAAATGAGATTATTTTTTATATTTTTAAACTATAAAAACATGGAAAATTAATCATGTAGCCTTGTGCGCCACTCCCACCACAAGTAATGTACATCAGATGCTTTTCAGATAAACCGAATTTGTGTTGTTGGGTCGTAGTTGTGCAGACCATCGTTCATGTTTTGGTTCGCCGTGTAATCATGATGAATAATAAAGAGCATTTAAATGCTAAACATGATGGAGAAGATGAAAATAAATCTAATAACCACATTGCTGTACAGAGTACTCATGCACTTCAAAAACAAAACACCTCTGGAAATAAGCTTAATCTTCCTAAATCTGGTCATATTGTCTTATATTAGGCAAAAATTATCTCTCCCAAAGGGGAAAGTACAAATTTCTTGACTAGAATACTTAAAACTTGCAAAATAGGCTGAGACAAAGAGCCAGACAAATTTTCTAAAAACTAGGCTTTTCTTTTACTCTTTTTTATGGAGCATAATGAAACTGATTGTCTTCAAACAATAACTATCCCAGTGATGATTCAGTTTGAGTAGAAAATTATACTTCATGATTCCTGACTAGATCTACATTGTTAGTTTTTAAGATTAATTAAAGAAACTAAAGCAAAAATGAAGTGAATTGTTGCAAGCTTGTCTGGGAAAGTCACTAATCGAACAGTTGTGTCTTTTGGCAGTCATCATGCATGATGATTCAGATATAATAAAACTACACAATCATTCTGCATTTTCCCCGTGTAGCAAGCGAATGATTATTATGTGTTGGAACAACACATGTGGTTCTGGCGTGTGGGGAGGCTGATCCAGGGTTTTTCTCATTAAGAGGCCATCAGGGGCCACAGTTCCCACACAGAGGGGACATCTTTTATCAACATCCCTCCACACAATCCCCCGAGCACTATTTTTTGGCGAGGCGTATTATGGCTCGAATACTGTTTTACTGTCAGTTTGCAGCAAGTTCTCTCAGATATCAGGGTGTGAGTGTGGCCCACGTCCATGTTACTGAACAAATGTGGTTCATACATGTGTGAGGTCCACACGTGCACGTTACACCGAAGAGCGTGGCAGACATGCCTGAGACCAAGAGGCGCATTGAAACGAATGGATTGTTGATGTGAGTATGTGACCAGTCCAGGAGTTTGCAACAGAAGGTCATGAGATGGAAACCAACTTGTATCCCAGTGGGGAAAAAAGTTTTATTTTCTACAAATAAATATGATGGGAAAAGAGTTTTTTTGTTTGTTTTTTTTTTTGCTAATTTGTTACTCAATTTAAAGTGAGCCACACAGTTGAGGTCCTCACTGTAGCATCTAAAATGAACTGAAACAGGTGACGTTCAGTCAGCGAGAGCACTGAAGTTAGCATGTTTGACTGTTTGAAAAAAAAAATCCAGATACCTGAAGTGAAACCCAGATGCCCACATAAGGAACAAATATCCGGATATCTGAGTATTCAGCCCCAACCTTAGTTTATAAACATAAACATTTCACCAGAGACCTTGTTCAAATACCTTATTTATTTATTTAATTTTTTTTAAAGAGCTTAGACAGTATAACAGTAAAGAGGATAAATTACTATTTTTATGTTTATTTTTACTGGAAATTTAAAAAAAAAAAAAAACTCTCACAAGTTGATTGCATGGTTGACCATGGGAGCTGAACTCCTGACAGTGAAATGCTGAGATTCATATCTGAACACAAGCAGGTGACTTTTAATTAAGGAAGTAAGGACCTTTATTATCAAAACTGCCATATGTGCAGGACATGCAGAGAGTTGAAATTATGTTTCTCTCACATTCCCACATATACATACATAAAATATATGTAAAAATAAGATTTAAATTAAAAAGACAGTATCTACGCATGTTAAAAAAGAAATACAACTAATCTGAAAGCATATGTACCATGTAATCTGGCAACAGGGATTATTAGCTGCTGCTTCTTAATTTAAGGTTTGTCAAGGTTGAGTGACACCAATGAGTAAATATGCTTTCACAAATTAATGATAACATTAATAACCTACAACAATCTCAATAAAACCTTGCTATCGATCGGTTTTCTGCGTAACGTTGGTCAAATGTATGCTAGTCTCTAGTCCTCGTCTTTTCTTCGCAGCGTAACGGTATGTTCCAGTTACTTCAAGAGTTGGAGGTTTGAACTCAAACTGACACCACACCTGAGCTGACCTGAGCTATTCTAGCTGCAAAGTCACAAAAATGATTCTTTCCAAATATTGGACTAGCCCTCAATTTACTGTTGTAAATTATAAAGCGAGCTATGTTTACTTTTATGATGCAAGTAGCAGCCATGTTGGATTGAAGTGAGGAAGTTTTTTTTTTTTTTTTAAATTTTGACTTTCTGGGTAGAAATTCAGGTGTTGTATCATTAAGAAACTATTTGAAGTCTTCATTGCTTCATGCTTCATTGACTGACTAAAATATACTTGTCATCAACACTTTTTTTTCTCTTTGATCCAGTACTGCCTATGTAATAAGCTTTCAGAACCTATATGGATTTTCTGAAGTACCTAATGAGGATCTTGATGGGTTTTTTTTTCATCAGTAGTGTCATTATACGCTATCTTTATTTGTGGTAGTGAGATAGAAGGTCGTTATTACATTGGTTTTAGACTGATCTTTAAAAAAAAATCCCCAGCCATTTAAGTGAAAAATAACTAATTTTATGTTGTTTTTTCCATAACACACATTGATGTAATGTAATCAAAATGGTATTTAAATGGTTGAAATAATAAAAATGGTTCAATGTGTGGTCTTTTTTTTAATTATGACAGATGTTGATTGAAATATTTGCACAAAAAAGTTGAAAAAAACATTTACCTGCAATGGATTTATAGCAGGTTTTGAGAAGGGATCTTTTTTTTAACCTGGAAGATTTGTAAATTTGCTCCTAGTATATTATTGAAAAATTGAACTTTGAATTTTGAAAATGTTAAAGAAAAAAAAGTTCTTGCAAAAGATCATCCCCTATCTAGTAGAAGAGTCAAAACTGGCTAAAAACTGAGGAAAAATTACCTGAGAGGACAAAAAGTTCTTGCTAAATACCATTCAGAACATATAACATACCACAAATGTCATTGCTGCCTTCATAACTTGATAAAACTTTCAAACAAGAAAAACAACACGCAAAACTAATATAGCTAATATAGTGGTTATTATTAACTGACATTTCTGCAGCGATTACAATACCACTTAAACTTCTGTTATTCCCCTTAAAACTAATTTTTTAAAGATTTCATTTTATTTTAATGTAAAAAAAACAAAACAAAACTCTCATGTGCCTAAAATGAATGACTGTACACTTTTATAACACCTTTGACAAGTAACTTGTAAAATTATGATGTATTCATAATGATACAAAAAAATAATTATTTAAAAACTATAAAATACAAAATTGTGGTTGTGTTTAATCTAAATATCTAATGACAATGTCAACAGGATTGTCTTTGTATTATTTTATGTGTCAAGTATTGAAGGATTATGACATGTTTATTGTTCATCTGTGTCACTGCTCTCATCTGGCTTCATGGACAAGTATAACCAAATATCTCCTGCATAAAAATTAAGGTTTATACAAATTCTGCTTAAAATATTCCCTGATAGACCAAAAAGTAATGGTCCATTTACAGAGCCCTGTGGAACACCATGACCTTCCCTAGTGTGTGAGGAAGATTCCTTATTCAAATGAAAAACAGGAATCTCTCAAACAAATATAACTTAATCCTGGTTTAAGGAGTTCCTTTAATCCCAATAAAATGCACAAGACTCTATGAAAAAAAAATGTGACCAATGAAAGTGTCTCAACTCTTTGATCACAAGTTTAAGTGAAGTCTCTTATAGCTGTAAAGAGTATCGTATGATCTCCTGCTTAAAGCTGCTACAGGTAAGGAAATAGTGGTACCTGAACTCAACATGTTTCCTTTTTTGGTGATTTATGAGGCAAATCTGACCCAAAAACAACCGTATTGTGTTGCTTAATTCAGTGCTTATGTCCCTCAGTCTTTACATTCATATGTCTTTTCCCTCCGTCCGGATCCCGTATTCCTGCATTTAAGCTATTGTGAATATCAGATGAATTTGATATTCTATTAAACATGGAGAAATGATGTAACTCAATGCAACATTCAAACACGTCTCCTGTCTGGCCCTGTTGGTGCTGGGGGGGATTTTAACTGAGACTTTAATAAACATTTCCTCCTTCCCTTCAGCTTCAACTGATGTGCAGCTGCATAGACGTTCTTGCACATTCTTCATAGACCAATGAGTTTCGTTAGAAAGGATTTTATGTACCACCACATAATAAAAGTTAGCAACTGTCAGGGGTACGACACTGATGAAACACTCTATTTCATGTTTTGTTTAATCTAGTTAGCTGCTAATCTCTTGTAATGTATATTGACAAGTTTACACTGTAAATTCAGATTGGAGAAAATCTACGTGGTTAAAAGCACTATTCAAAGCTGAGTTACAACAGCATGTGTGGCAGTAAAGAAGACAATTATAAAACTACTTTCAGCTCCCTTATGTTTGTAATTGCAAGCCAGCAAGCTTGCTTGAGCTTTGACGTTAATAAAGTATGTTTAAATACACTTAAGTGTGCATTATTATCCGGCTGGTACAGATGATAGCTGCATTACTCCTGCAGTATGATATGTTTAGCCCAGTATTCATCATGTTTTTACTCACTGAACAAGCTCTCGCACTCTGGGAAGTGGAAGAAGTAGTTCAGTCTGTGAAGTGACTTCTTTTGTTAGTCTCTTTCAGAACATACGCCAAGCTTTTTTTTTTTTTTGCCCTCTTTTTGTGCTGCTGCATGTCAGTGTGGTGCAGGTTTGGTCTGCACACTGTACACAGGAGGATTATGCGCCTTTCCCAGCTCGTCTCTTGCTCTTGCTCTAATCTGCTCCCCACGTTTTTTTTTTTTTCTCTGCTCAGCTTGTTGCCTTGTCGCCGCATCATCCTGTGATCAAGAAGCACGATGGTTACTGTGATAGGAGTCTGCAGGCTGCAGGGAGACAGTTACAATCCTGGATTCAAACTTCTGCCTTCAAACTCAGTGGAATCACTGTTGGCTATAAAGGAGCAAATAGGGGTTTTTTAATTGGCTTCAGCCCACATTTAAGGTGCTTGTATTACTTTTGCTCTTCATCTGCAGATGGAACCAGGCTGTGATTTGGATCAAGCTTCTGTTATGCCTTAAAAGTAGTTTTTCTGTCATAGTTTCCTTTTTATGAGGTGATTTTAATTTGCTATTGGTTCTTTTTGCAGTTTTAGCACTTCCTTCGAAAACAAACTCCTAAAAAGTACAACCCTCTTCCTTCAGACCTCCTCCTGCAGCCACACCTCCACAGCAGATGGACAGAGTGGCATGAGACTGCACAACCAGACTCTCGTGGATTTTGTTTTGGTGACAGAATTTTTTTCCTCTTTTTTTTTTTTGGTTGTTCCCTTCAGGGGTCGCCACAGTGAATCATCCGTCTTCATCTAATCCTGTCCTCTGCATCCTCGTCTCTCACACCATCTAACTTCATGTCCTCTCTCGCTACACTCATAAATCTTCTCTTTGGTCTTCCTCTAGGTCTCCCCCTTGGCAGTTCCAACCTCATCATCCTTCTACAGATATATCCTACTGATATATTCGCTATCCCTCCTCGGTACACGTCCAAACCATTTCTGGCCTCTCAGACTTTCTCTCCGAAATATCCAACATGCACTCTTTTTAAGGAATTTGTAATTGTAATCACTGTAGTCAAAAATCTCCCCATGAGACTGTGTGAAGTACAAGTATGTTGTAGAGAAAAAGCATCTTGAATTTTTGCATTGAAGTATTAATGTTTAATCACTTTAATGTACTGAATTATATTCAGTTATTGGATTTAACAGGAAACTTTATCAACAGATCATTCTTTGAAGTTTATCTAATGTGTCTTATGAAATCAGCCAAAACACGCAGGTTAATGGCTCACTTTACTACAAATTATCAAAAAAATGAACAAAGTGCGTATGGATGGATAAAACAGAGCTATACCAAGGGGGTTCATCTCAGATCAAACTTATAAGTATTAATGCTGCATTAGTACAAACTGTAATTCTATCATTTTACCTCCGTATCTGTGATTTACGAAGCATTTAAAAAAGAGCTTGATTTGTTTGCTCATATTAGTCACAGGAATAAAATACTAAAAACACATTCAGTTATTAAACTGCATCCTCGTCTCTCACACCATCAGTGTAATTATTTGGAGTGGGAGTTGTATTTCAGTGAAATACTGAAAATACAGCCCTGGTTACTGCCAGAGTGAGCTGCTGAACGATCATCCAATCACGAGGCAGAACCGTCGCTAAAAAACAAGAAGTAGTCCAGAACTGAGGTCTTGAGACTTCGGTCCTGAAACTGCAGCTTCAAAATATAAGCCTCCAGCAAATAATCAGCATAGTCCACAAAGATCAGGGACAGAATGAGTTGCCAAGGAATTTAATAATTGATTATTAGTGGGTTAAGTTGTGATACATCTGTTTCATGCTGTGAATCTGAACTTATAACACTTCTTAAAGTAATAATGCTGTTCATGTTTCTTTTAATGATATCAGTCAATATAACAGCTTCAAAAAGTTTTCCACAGCGAATTATCCTCCATCTAACCTTCTGCCTCCTCTTTTCTCACATCAACTAACTTCATGTCCTCTTTCATTTCTGGTGTTTTTTAATTTTCTGTATATCTTAAAACATCTAGTGGTTAGAATTATGAGAAGCAGCCAGCTCTGCAAAATCCTGTTGGTTTTAACTTGACCTATCTTTGTTTATTTTTATGCTCTAATGAGCAGCAAAGCAGCAATAAATCACATATTTTAGCCTGAAACAATCAGAGTCTGTTTTCTTGTTTGTTAGCACATGTCTTAAACACTCTTAGGCTAATTTTTAAACCTAATAACTAAATTAAATGGTTTAAGTTACTGGACAATCCATATTCCGATTAGTCGATTAATTGTTTCAATAATTGGTAAATTAAGCAACTATAAAAATAGTCGTTTGTTGCAGCCCTAAGATAATATTTATAATATTTTGCTTAGTGAAGAACATGAGAGTTTTGATGACTTTGTTAGAGTCACTCACAAGGACTAGATGGTGTTTTTGAAGCACGCAGTTGATTCATATTTTTTGTTTGACGTGAGAGCATTTAAATAATTGTTTCCTTTGATTTTATATAGGAAATGCTTCAGAAGAAGATCTCCCTGCCAATCTTTAATGTTAGATAAAGAGATTGTTGTGGGTGTTTTGGGGTCCAGCTCAGCTAGTTAGTTAATCTCACTGAGTGCTTTCTGCAGCAAAATGCATTTGTGTTAGCGCCATTATTGGATTAAAGAAAGTCATAATTAATTGTTGTGGTAATTTCCTCCTCATTTTATTATGTTGTGTAATTAATTTCGTAGTCTTCTTGGAGACAAACTGCTTTTTTGTGACATACAGTATTTAGATATGTGTTGAGTAAGTCGTCTGTGGCTTTTGGAAACAATCTGGGGTTTTGTTTCATCGGACTAACAGCGAGCTCGCTTTAGAAGGCGTCGCTGTGCCTCCTGCCCTCCTCTGAATCTCGTCTGGCAGTGCCGTGCTGTGCTGGGCAGGGCTTGGCACTGATGCGCGGGGGTGCAGATGGTCTTACGTGTGATCTAGTTGGAGGTCCAGAGCCGTGGCCCAGCGGGGAGCTTGGCAACTGACGAGCTTGGCTCGACGTCGGCGGTCCCTGGACGGGACTCAGACGGCGACAGCAACAGGACGGGCCACCCAGGTGTCAGCCAGATCTACTCTCTGTGTGTTTTCCAACACCCCCAACCCCCAACCCAGAGCCAGCTGTTTCACCACTGCTGCTGCTGCCCACCTTCACTAACAGGAAAACGGTACACAGGAGACCCAAAATCAGCCTGAGCTATTTCTTTTTGTAATAACGCCATAAAACAACCAAAGCGTCCCTCACCTATTTGAGGTAACCGAGTGATCCAAGAGCAGGTCACGTTCATTATATAACCACCAGGTAATCTCAGGTGAAATGTCGTGGCAGATGAAAGCGTGAGGGTATTGATAATGTGGGTGGGTAGCTGTACTTCATAAGCTTTTTAATGTGTCTACAGACAGTCGTGCCAGGGTATAGGCGAGCTGGGTTTGATGGACGGAGACAAGCTGAAGCCAAACTGGAACCGTCGTTTCACTGCTGCTTGTTATTCACGATGCTGCTTTTGTTGTTTTCACAGCAGCGCTCCTTCTCAGCCAAGGCTGCTGAACCTCTCATCAGCAGCCATCAGAGATCAGCTCGCTCTTTTGAAAGAATACCTGAGCATTACGAAAGGAGCTGAAAAATGTATTTATTTTGACCACCTCTGAGACTCTGGGCCGGCTGGGCTGAGGCGCTTCAGAGTTCGTCAGCACTCGCGTGGCTTTGCCAGCTCAGCTTTTATTGTGAACCCTGGAAATTCAGTTTTGCTGTCCCTGTAATGTACTCAAAACTACATCTGCAGCTGACTGATAAATCTGTTCTTTGCTGCTCCTGACGGATGGCCGTGGAAATAAAAATTCACCACGGCGCGTTGCCGCGTCTGGATGAAGGTCACTTTAAATTTCTTCGCTTGTCCACTCAGGATGAACCCGTGGTGACCATTCGCTCTCAGGATCTCGTTTTGAAGCGCTGATATTTTCTCAAGCTTCTTATTTCTTTGTTCTCTTATTGCTTTGACAGGTTTTTAGATTGTTTTGTTCCACCTTTGCATCGCCAGGCTGCTTTGTCACAATGTGAGAGCAGATTTTAAAAAAAACAAAAAGCTCAGTTCTTCTTCATGTTAACAAAAGCTTTCACTCATTTTCCCGAGGAAACAAGGCTTTCTCTTTACAGACCAGTGATTGTGTGTGCGTGGTCACATACATGAGAGTACTGTTTGGTTTTCCGGCTTGATAAATACCACAAGATGACAGATCTTTTTTTGTGGAGAGCACTCGGGGCCTGACACTCCGAAGACCAATTTCAGATGGTTAACAGGGCCAGGAATACTTCACAGAGAAATGTCACAAGACCTACTTTTTCACACCTCTTTACTCTTTTCCACCCTCAGCTCTCCAGCAGACATTCAGCGAATTGTAGTTCTTTTCTTTCAATTTGCCCACCATGTTACTGCGCTCCACAATGTACTGCCCCGGGGGATGGTGGGCAGGCGGGAGCGGCAGCCCCGGTCAGGTCCGGGGAGAGCTGATAACCTTTCGGTGTTGCTTTAGCACACTGTGTAAAGAACAATCAGTGCTTATCAGCGTCGACTACAGGCGAATGCTAATTCGGTGTCAGCCACTCATCCTGCAGAGAGGGAACGAGAACATCTCCAGCTTACAGTCACACAGCGTGATGTCTGCTGCTGACAAAAAACTTTAAGGCGACAGTCGAAAAGCTTTTCATTGCTAGTCTGTTTTGTAATCCTCCACATCTAATCAGCGTTGAAAAGTTATTTCAAGTTTACCCTGCAGCTGTTACATGCAGCATATTAATTAAAATGAGGAGAAATGTTTATTCCATCAGCCCTTCTGAAAGCGGCAATTTGGATGTATTATCGTACAACGAGTACCTTCAAGGAGACAAGCTGAGGAAGACACAGTTTCTTGAAGACTCAGAGGTCCCATTTTGTGCTTTTCCTGACTTTCAAAGGTTCAAAATTGTCTGAAAAATGTCTGTCAAAAGCTCAGTTGTCAGGCTGTCTAGGTGTCATTTTTAAAAGGTGCACAAATGACTAAGCAGTAAATAAAAGCGTTGAAAGAGCAGTAATACCAGGAGCTTCCTCGATTTTTATTTATTGTTTTGTGTACAACTATGTCTTTATTGCATTAACTGTCTCTAAAGACTTGTCCTCTAAACCCTACCCTGTAGCCAGTGAGCTGGTTTGTACTGGTGCAAGCAGAGAAATAGAAGATTTTGGCTCCATGATCTAACCTCAGAAATACGAGTAAAACAATCGTGTGTGGTGCTTGATCAGCATGAATGGAGATCAGATTTGCTAAATATTGGACCTGTAATGAAATTCCCACAACATATTTTCGTCAAAAGACCAGATTCATACTGAGTCTGAGCGCCTTTTTCTTGTCTTCACAATTTTGTTCATGCAGCTGGTTTAAGGGGGCGGAGTCAGCAACCTGGCTCCACCCACCTTTTCTGCAGGTTGATCTCAGAGTTGGAGCTTTGCGCCGCCATTCAAGACGTACCGCAAATGCAACAAGATGTGAAATCTGACGCAGATGAAGGTAGGGATGCTGGGTAATTGCACTTCAGTCTGGTTCTGTGATGTCACAGTGCCCTGAAAACATGGACGGCTCACAGAATAACTTATGTTCACACTTTAATAGCAAAGTTGTGTTGGTAGTCGTTTTAATCACCCAAGTTTTATTTTTTCATAATGTTCCCCCTTTAATATCAAAACAGGCTCTCAATTTCTAGTTTGCTACAAACAAGATTTCTCATCAAACACCTGCTGCTTTTGCACATGACTGTTTCAGAACCATTACGAAAATTAAAGTTTACTCAGACCCAAGACTCAAATAACACATATTTATTGTTAAGAACACTTATTTAAAGAAGGTAAAGCAACTTTTGTAGTTCATTATTTTCATGTTAGGCTCAGTGGTGCCCCCTATGTGCATGGAGGTTAAGTTGCTTTTTCAAACCTGTTGGAGATTCTGTCTTGTTTGGTGCATGTCGCTCTGTCGTTGTTTACATTTCTCCCGTCATTAGATTCTCGAGGCTCGTAGTCTTCTCGACATTGTTTTCCACCGTATCTCTGTAAGCTAATTTCATTCTTATCAACGTGGGACATTAAGCGTGTTATAAAGCATGACACAATGAGAGGCAGACGACACTGGCTGAAAGTAAACAAATATTCCATCAAATTAAATTGAAACTGACATTTTAATGTGAATAAAGGTCCTTTGTGCTGCTTCAACGTGCAATGCAATATATTACACAAATGATCCTCAATAAGCTCATATAAACACTGATAAACACTTTAGGTATAAAAGTTATTCTTTGCATGTGCAAGACATAATAAGGAGGTGTTCTGCGTTACCATGGCAACTGTTCCTGCGACGTCAACTCTGAGATGTGGTCTCACCTGTCTCTTACCGATCTGACTTTTTCTTTTTCCCTGATTTGCTCTGACATTTATAGCATCCATCTTCTTCCCCCACTATTTTCCTCCTTTCACATTCCTCTCCTGTTTATCTGCCTTAAAAAATAAGAATCTTATAAGTATGGCCATAAAGTCAAACCATTTGGAACTTTATTTTAGTAAGCTGCTTAGAAAAACTGGAATAATACACGCAGGTGAAAGAGAACCTGCTTTCCCACTGTTTCCATCTTTCTGTCCTTTTTCTCACCTGTTCTTTGTGAACAACCAAGGGGCTAAAATAAAAAACCAAACTTTACTCAGAAAAGTGTTTTTTGGGGTAACAGCTGCGATGAAAGTTGGACTCAGAGCTGGTCTGTAAATGTTAGTACCCCAGGACATTTGGACAGCTGTTTTAAATGCTGCTGGATTTTGGGCACATCAGCATCTGAGGAAACTTTTCTATCCACTGAGCCCGGAAAGGACAGTTTGGTTTGTTCCAGGAAAAGTTGACATTTCCAGGGTCAGTCTGTCTAAATTCCCTCTTTGCCCTCTTGTCTTTCACCCTCCCAGCGCGAATCGTGCGGAGCCGTCAGTGGTGTGAGATGGCTCCCTGCCTGGAGGGGGAGGTCTGCAGCCTCCTGTTCAACAGATCCGGCTGGACCTGCACCAGGGGAAGTGGTCGCATCAAGACCGTCACGGTAATTTGCACGACGTGACATTAATACACGGCATATGCACCCACAGAGTTGCGCCTACTCTTTCGGCGTGGGTGACCCACGCGACCTGGGTCCTGCGTCATGTGGGTGAGTCAACCCTGTGATCTGGAGAGCATGTTTCTGTCAAACAGCAGGAGGATGCGCAAGTCCCAAAGGCCGGATCGGTACTGAACCCCAGAAATTGAAAAACTAACGAGGACTTCAGAACTAAAACTGACCAACGATGTTAAACTGTTGAAGCAGATCAATGATGCTGAGTCACTTTGATACTCTCATAGTGTCACATGTAATACACAAATTGTTTGACTTGGACCTGCTAAGTAAGAAAAACAAAAATAGTCAAGAAAAGTTTCCCCAATTTGAATAATTCTTTGGACTCATTAACATTGAAAAGATTCAGCTTTGCCTTGTTTTGAAGCTAATCTGTGCAGATATGAATCTGAAGCCAACTCACAGGTGCCGGGAACTGCAGGTGAAACATGTCCTCTTATCTTTGCAAGACCCGGTAGCTCATTTTTGTCCTCTGTGGGGGACGTGAATCGCCCGTGGAGATGTGAGCAGCACTCGGATGACAGGGTTTTGAAGATATATCTGTATTCTCACACTTTCTTGTTGCTGGGTTTCAGCAAGATAACAACCATTAATAAGCTTGAGAAGAACAATAGCAATAATAATACTATTATTTTGAAGATAATAAATAAAGAAAGACAAAGTCACAATTGGGAGGCTGGTTGGAGGAAAGTTTAAATGATAACACTTTTATCTTGGAGTGGAGTTTGTTTTTGGTATCGGGCCATTCCTGTGGATAGGTTTGAAAAAGGAAATTATTTTGGTAAAAAACAAAAACAAGAAACGGCTTTTCTCAGTGTCGGCTAAATGCTGCCCGCCAAACAAAAGACGTCCACAGACATCTTTCTTGGACTAAATGTGTACGGCTCGACATTTCCCATTATTTGGCCAAGAAAAAGATACTCAACATTGGTCGTTGTTTAGTCTGTCTGACACGGTCAAGATCGAACCCAATAAAAGACATTCAGAACTGCTCTGTGTTTATCTGGCGTGGTGAAAATTACGGCTTTCCACGTTTCACTTTAATCAAAATAAAACATTACCTAGACTACTCCGCTGTTGTCTTTTAAATATGTGTTCAGTGTGATTTTGCTCAAATCTGAATTTATGTTTTAGATGGAGTCGATGCCTTTAACTGCTGCTGTGTAAACCATGATGTAGTAACCCCGTAGCCTAACGTGCACGCCCCCCAGACCTGGAGACGCACGTCACAAACTGTACCAGCTGTGATTGGCCCTCTGGGTGTGTACTTGTGTCGGGTTTGCTGTTTCAGGTGACACAATACTTGATCTGCTTCTGTTTCACAACATTCAAAGCTTTGCCAGTCCACGTAAAGACTTGATTCAGTAGTTGAACATTGCTCCTCTTTTTTGTGTTGTAGTAATTTCAGTAAAAATGATAACTTGGTCCTACTGGAGTAGCACCGCCATTGCCCCCAGGACAACCTCAGGTCCCAATGGGAGCGTTTCAGAAGTGGACAGCTTTTGAGATTTTAAAATGAATCTCATCTTGTACATGGTTTAAATGTCAATCTAAAAAAAAATAATTTAAAAAAAAAAATCACATTTCACCCCATAATTAAGTCTTATGTATGAGTTTAAATCTTTCAACACATACATGATAACTACCAAAAAAAACCCAGAAGGGGGAGTTTCATAGCTCCACCAAAGATTATAAAGGAACTTCTGGATGTAATATACAAGGACATACGTGCAAGTGGAATAAGGTGTTGAGAGACTCATCAGCTTGGTAAACAAGAAAATGAAGAAAAGTTTGTCTTCTAAAGCCAACTTTATACTTGAATTTCAAATAAACGCAGAGTTTATGACAAAGAGCTTCAAAATGCAAGTGACCTGTGTGGAAGTGGACATTTATACTTATCTGACACAGAGGGTTTCTATGCTAAGGACGTAACTCTGATCCTATGAGTATCTGAAAAGCCCCCTGAACAGTCACATCTGGGTCCTGCTGAGCCCGGCTGGCCCGTGTGAACTGCAGTTATTCTAATAAGAGTGGTCCCATCAGAAGCACGGCGGTGAGTTTAAAAAAACGCCGTCTGCTGCACCGCTCCAGAAGAGAGCATCCACCCACCAAAAACCCGTGGACACTCAGCAACAGCTGAACTGTGTGAATTTACAGATGAGAGACTGAGCTGGCAGGAAGTCAGACATAAGAACAGAATATAAGATTTTCAAAATAATACGGCATGAGTTGGCTGCGACTCATATCTCAATATAACTTTAATGTCTGTCTCTTCTATGTCATAAATGATAAAGTTGTTAATGTCATTAATAACTATATCCTGCCACTCTGCTGTAGATTGATGCAGCGCTGATTTATCACTCTTTTGACATTGTGGTCTTGGTTAAAGGTTTTAATTTCTTCGTTACAGATTCTGGGTTTCAAGTTTTGGATTTTGAATCTCAGATTTTAGGTTTTGATTTGCGATACACATGGCGTTGAATTGATGCCATAACTATTAACCAAGTTTGAGTCCAAATCTTCTTGTCCAACTCAGTGTTTTATTATGAAAGCACGACTGAGCAACACAGTTTAAACAAAATCAAAAAATGGCAAGCCCATCCATTGAAAGGAATCAAACACTGGGCTTGCTCAAGATAATTTCAATTGAAACGTACAGGGATTCCCCTAAAATAATTTATCAGCATGAAAGGCGACCTGACAAATTCCCTCTGATTCGGATAAAAGCACCACGATTCAGTCGTCAAATCGTATCAAAAAAGTGGGTGAGACGGTTGCATTAAGAGAAAAGCGTTCCTTCTAAAACCCAGTTTATTGATTTTTGAACATCCTCACCCAGCAGGATGCTAATATAGATCATAATCCTGCATGCAGCTAAACGACACAGACAGAGTTCCCGGTGATTGTTGTGCCAACGGCTGCTCATCAAGCCGGGAGTGAGAACATGCTGCTAATCATCCTTTGAACCTATTTCATACATCTTGCCACGATGCGTCATGCTGTTATTTTCTTTGGATTTCCTCTGCAGCGTGTCAAAGATTATGTTCTGTGTCATTTTGTTTATTATTAGAATCAGTTTGAGTTTATGGGGCGCTGATAAATAAGTAGTAAACATGAACAGCTGATTAAAAACATCTGCTGTGACATCTTGGCACTCTTCCACAAAAAAATAAAAAATAAAAAAAAATTAAACTGCGAGAGGATGTTATTAACAACAGATTCGCCAAAAGCTGAATTAAGTTTTATTTATCATTTTTTCTTCTTTTGCTAAACAACATAGCAAAATAATGAAGGTCTTTAATTATCAACATATTGGTGGAAATATGATAATATTATGTGACCTCTTGCTGATTTTGTTAGAGATGTAAATGAATAAATGTGTTAAATTTTTAAAACCTTCAATATGGTGTCATCTGGCCCTCTGAAGGCTCCATAAGAGGCCCGCCTGCATCCAAGGCGTCGTCGCTGCCAAAGCGGCAGCGCTGACTGAGCTCTGATTTCCACTCGTTTGTCTCAGCAGTGAGGAGACACGAGGAGCTCAGAGCGAATACATTCACTTTACTCTTGTGTTAGTAGAAAAGAAGCATCACTTCAAATGATAACAAGGATTTAAATGTTCAAAAGAAATCTCATAAAAACAATAATCACTCTCCAGGCTGTACTGCTCGCTGATCAAGTGGCTGTCGCCATGGCTACAGGTCTCACCATGACTGTGTGTTTCCCACTATACTGCTTTAATTTTATGAAAGCTTCAGATCAACAAACTCCCTAAACATTTGTTCTCGTAGAGTTCTCCAGAGCTGCTGATGTTCAATCTATCAAAGGTGATGATTAGTAACCCCTGGGTGCAATCTGCCCCGCTTCAATCCTGTAAGGGAGTACTTAGTGTCACCTTTCTTTTTTTTCCCCCTTTTTAAATAAATTTTTGGTGAATATATGATGGCACAGTGAAAAAAGTTATTTGTTGTTCATCAGAGAGTGTATAAAACAAAGAATGATGAGCATATGAATAAATCAGCCTGTAATGTTGAAAAGTAAATTGACATTGAAGCAGAAGCTGTCAACTAACAGCATAGTCCATATATATATATATATATATATATATATATATATATATATATATATATATATATATATATATATATATTGT
>JAOWBL010000022.1:458962-479692 GCA_028564865.1 Zenarchopterus dispar | reverse complement strand
GATGGATGGATGGATGGATGGATGGATGGATGGATGGATGGATGGATGGATGCATGGATGGATGGATGGAGAGCTCTTTTTCTTAAGTTTTACTCTTGTGGGAACTAATCTTCAGCGCTTTAGGGTGGTGTTTCCCGACCCTGTTCTTGTCCTGCAAGTTTTAGATGTTTCTCTTCCAGGACACCCCTGATTGGATCACCGTCAGGTTATCATCAAGCTCTGCATGAGTCTGTGAATGGTCCACTAATGTAAGCCAGGTGTGTTGGAGCAGGAAACGGTCTAAAACATGCAGGGCGTTTTGCCCAGAAGAACAAGGTTGGAAAAAACGGCAATAGGATGTCCGCCAATTTTCTTCTTTGTTGTTTTCTCAAGTTTAGGTTAACGATTATTTGAGTATTTTGCAAAATGAGTGACATCTGTGCAGATTCTTTGATCTGCATACACCTGTATGTGAGAGTTAAGGTGGTAAGCCATAAGGAAAACTCTTGCTTAAAGGTGCATAATGTTAAAAGAAAAGAAAAAAAATCATGTTGACACCATTTATTTGGGTGTTTGAAGATGATCCAGACTAAAGACCCTGACATAATACAACCCTGTCACTTTGTTTTGTGCAGCCTTGGGCTAAAAATTAGATTTTCACGAAGGCCATCAGGTTTTACGATGTTGCGACATCGTGAAGCAGAGAACAATTTTCCAACTTTTCCATCTTTGTTTTTGTCCAACTTTAAATTATGCTGCATCTGGATATAACTAGGGCTGGCCAAACTAATTATTTTTTCTAAATAAACAATCTAGCGATTGTTTTTTTTTCTTTCAATTAGTGGACTAATCTATTGACTAGCTTTTCATTTAATCTAATGGCTAATTTTTCAATTATTATTTTCCCATGACTCAATGAATGTAAGCATTTACTCAATATGTACATCAAAACATTTTAGTTATAAATCCATTAATATTTCAGTGCTCCTAATAAAAAAAAATCTTCATAATGAAATCAAATAAGATGAATAAAAGTTCTTCGAAATGATGCATTCAGAAGCCGAATGTATCACCCAACAAAATAAATAAATAAATTCAAGTCACCCTGGAGCAATATAAAAATAAAAATCCAGAGCAAATAAAAGGCAGCTGAGAAAGAGCTGCATGTTTTGGTTTCTATTTCTCTTGGAACACATTTAAAATTGGGCATAAAACAACTAAACTTAAAACAAATAATTTATGTCTTGCTCTCCTTCATTTCAGTACTTTAGTATCTCAACATTTTACTATCAATTAAACAGTTCATCTTAGCCCCGTAAAGCATCACTCCTTAACAAAAGTCTTTCCAAAATGAAAAAGAATCTAAGCAAGATTATTTGTTAAAAAATAAAAAAACTAAAAAAACAGCAGGACTGACAATAGTCTTAGATGATTCTTAACCTTAGTTACAGCAGTGCATTTATAACAAATAACCCGACTAATGCAACATTAAGCTACTACTAAAATCAAACTTTTTTAATTCTATATTTACTTTTTCCAGTATTTTATGTTACATCAGGTCAACTTCCTGGTCTGTGAAGCTGTTTTACTGGCATTGGCAATAAAGTGATTCTGATTCTGAAACTCTGTCTGTTTTTGATGATCTGGCATTCTTTTGGGTCAACCAAGTTAACAGAACTTTGTGTTTCGTTGGCAGCTTGACGCAGCTTCAGGTTGTTTCTCTTCAAACACTCGTGCATTGCTGCAGCACTAACCTTCAAGCCAACATATCATGAATGAAACATTCCCACACTTCAGAAGACCATGTGCAAGTTTTTTTTAAATTTTTTTTTATCAGATTATCGAAATGCAAATTTTGTTATAATCAACGTAGATTATTCACATCAATGGTTTGAAGTAAACAACTACATCAACTTTGTTGACTCGTCGTCTCGGCCCTATTTAACCCAAAACTTTAATAATACTTTGAAGAAGAAAAAAAAAAAAGCACACCCAGGAACATGACGATTCCTAAAACTGGCTACTGTGAACAGACGTGTTTAACCCTCCTCGTACGTTCATTTGTCAGGAGCAGCAGTGGTGTTCCCGGGTCAGTTTGACCCAGTGCATGTTTAATAATCCAAAAGATGTCTGAAATTATACGTTGATTATGCTAATTAAGGCAAGCAGAAGAAGTTTCATTCTGAAAAAAATAATTTTAACTGTTTTTCCTGGATCTTCAAACTTTAAAAATGGGTCAGTTTCATTAAGATCCCATAAGTTTGTCAACTTTTGGAAAAAAAAGGTAGAATTTTGTGTCTTTTTAGGAAACAGTTTCACTCGTCTTTACCAACTAAGAGATCCTCAAACATCGCTTATTAACCTGATATCCAGAACAGAATCAAGGTTTAGGTATTTACAGGCTCCGATGTCTGCAGCGTTTAAGGATTAGACGACGAGCACGAAGTGACCCAGATAACCTTTACTAAGGTACTAAACATTAGAGCGTGAGAGCTTCGATCCGCCAAAGGTCAGCGGGAAATGCCTGACCTTTTAAAAGACCATCTCATGAGCGGTGTTACCTTTATCTTTATTTAGCCAAACTGTACACCTCTTTAAAACTGTCATCCAAAGATGCAGCGGAAACAACGCGGCGTGACACAGTTGACAGTTACATTTTCTGCACTCGCTGGACATGCTGTTTGGAGGTGTGGATCAGCTGCCGCGTTCGTAACCCATTATCATATCCTAAAGTACTCAAGCGTTGTCAACAGCACTGTGCACAAGTGGTTTGTGCATCGTGTGTTGGTGGATGTGGCTCCAAATAGTCTAACGAGCCTCTCCTCCCACATATTGGTTCCCTACAGATCGCTGCGAGTGTGCACATGAAGAGCTGCCAAACATTTACACGTTGAGACTCAAAAACAGTAGACCACCACTCAGTCAGACCCCCCACCACCACCACCACCACCACACACACACACACACAAGCGCTGTTTGATTGCATCTTCACTGCTGCATTCAAAGCTCCTACGTGAAAGTGAAACCTCAAAATAGACTCTTGTGTCAGTTTCTCACTGCGCCGACTTCAAAAGAGTTAAATCATAATGAAACTCGAATACAGACGCGGACCTGAGACTCGCAGCTGCCTTCACGTGGCTTTTTCATCTCTCGCCACAGCTCAGCTACAAATGAGAAGACACAAGAGAAGGTGGCCATCAAGAAGCTTTACAGGCCCTTCCAGTCAGAGATCTTTGCTAAGAGGGCTTATCGAGAGCTCCGACTACTCAAACATATGAAGCATGAAAATGTGAGTAAATGAATCCCAAAACAACTCCCACTTTAACAGATTGTGGTGAGGTTTCCAAATGGCATCAATGAGCACTTTTAACTTGGAGACGTGCCGTTACAACTCATTTATTCCAGTCTGTTTGTATTTGTCACCCGTCTTTCATTTCACCTAGGTAATAGGACTTTTGGATGTGTTCACACCTGCAGCAAGCCTGGATGACTTTCAGGATTTGTGAGTATTTGAAGATCCCCTCGAGCAGGGGCAAACACAGAACACTGATGATCATTTACAGGTGTGGTGTACAGCTGAAGACGGTGTCTAAACTGGAGCCTGCGTGCAGACAATTTATTATTTTATTATTATTATTATTAACATGCCAGTAAAAGAAAATTCTCCCAAACTCGGACTATATAGTTGAGTTAAAGATAGGGTAAGTCATTCTTCACTCTTTTGTCACACTCACTGATTGTTTCTTTTAGTTCGCCATCTCATGGGTACCAAAAAAAAAAAAAACTTCTTCATGTATCGTCCTGGTTCTGTAAAGCTAAAGCACGTTTATTTGTATAACGCGATTCATGTGCTTTATATTAAAAAGTGCATTAAAAACTAAAAAACTAGAATTTTAAAAAAAATAAAGAAAACAGATATAAGTTTAAAAAAATGATGACATGAAATGCAAGACATAAAAGTTGCAATGCACTCTGGGAGATTACTGAAATGCGAGTTTCAACCTCGATTTAAAACGCCTGAGAGTTTCAGCAGCCCTGATGCATTCTGGGAGTTTGTTCCACTGGTGAGGAGCATAAAAGCTGAACGGTGCCTCACGGTGTTTGGTTCTAACTCTGGGTACAGAAAGCAAGTGTGACCCTGATGTTCTGAGGGTTCTGGTTGGTTCTTAATGGACCAGGAGATCAGAGATGTATTTCGGCCCGAGACCGTTAAGAGATTCATAAACCACTAGTAGGATTTTAAAATCTATTCTGTGACAGACAGGAAGTCGGTGTAAAGATCTCAGAACTGGAGTTTTATGGTCTCTTGGTCTTAGTGAGGACTCGGGCAGCAGCTGTTTGAGGGGTTTATTTTAGGGCGACCCGTGAGAACAGCTTTACAGTCGTCCAGTCTGTTGAATATAAAAGCATGTACAAGTTTTTCTAAGTCCTGCTGAGTCATCAGTCCTTCAACCCTTGATATATTCTTTAGATGATAACAGTCTAACTTCACTACTGTCTTAATGTGGCTGTTAAAATTCAGACCTGAGTCCAGAACCACTCCCAGATTTCTGGCTTGGCTCTTTTTCTTTATTTTTTCTTTATTTTTTATTTTTATTTTTTTTCTTCAGCTTCGCTGCTTGTAGCTGAGTGCTGACTTTTAATCTTTCTCCCTTGGCTCCAAACACTATTATTTCTGTTTTGGCTCCATGTAACGAGGAGAGTAAAGTGGAAACCAACAGTGGAGCCAGCTTGTGCCACAAAACAACAACAGACATTGTTCCAGCTACTTAGGGATGGGGGGTTGGGGGGTTGGGTGGTGGGGTTGGAAATGTGGCTTGTTTTTCCAGAGATCACTGGACTGAGAGGGAGGGAGGATTCAGAAGTTACATACCCTGCCTTTAAAGCGACACCACCTAAGATTAACCGCCACCCTCTCTCTCCTTCCCTCGGGACCCCCAGCACTTCTGAAATGGTCCAACACTGTCGTAAATACCGATCACGAGTCGAGTCCTACTCACAGACGGCAATAAATGCAGATTTGTTTACGAGCTGAAGCTCAGTCTAACCGAAGAAGAAGCTTTTTAGTTTACAACAGGACCAGGTGGTGAAATCCCAGCTTCCAGTGTACCTTTTGAAGTCGGCAGATAAATATGCGTCCTCTGAACATTTTTTAGCCATGCTGGAGTCTAAATATGCAAAAAGCACAGCACACATCCCATAATAGCATCCTAACACAACAACAGCTTAACAAAAAAAAAAAAAAAACCTGGATAAAAGTTGGTAGCGAGTGATGGCGAGTTCAGCGTCATTCTTGCGTCCCATTTCTTTCTCGCAGCCGTTGACGACGAGTAAAAGCCGTTCCCAGAGCTACGCTTGTCCCGCCCCTCAGTTCCCTCCTCCAGCATGGTCCTCTAGTTTCTTCAGGACTTCTCACATGATGAACCTGACAGAGAGGTGGAATGTTTTTTTGCCGTAGCACGATACGCGATAGTGACCTGAGCTGGAACACAACGTTACCATGCCAACCAGGTGCCGTGATCACATTCACCCCGCTGTGAGTCAATGAAGCATCAGGATATTCAAAATACAGCTTTAACGTGATGAAACGACTAAATCAAAACATCACCATGAATCAGGGACATTCATTTGAGGTTGAGTCAGTTGAAAAAGGACACAAAAACTTTTACATCACTTTTTAATTTGACGCCCTCAGATCAGACGTGTGAGTGTGTGTTTCATGTCACAGGGACAATAATTTTTATTTTTCCTTTTAAAGCTGTAAGTATAAGAGAAGAAGACAAAAGCCAAAGGTTTTTAGACAGATTGTAAGCGCCACAGAGGAGGAGCTCAGAATAAAAAGGCGGATTACTGTCTATTATTGTTTACCTAAACGTACACAAATACTCTAAGCTCATTATTAAAAGCATGAAAAGAGGTGGATTACAGCATCATCAGGCTTTGGAAATGAAGCCGTTAACAACACGCCGCTTTTACTTTCTCTCTTCTCAGCTATCTGGTGATGCCTTACATGTTTACTGACCTGTCAAAGGTGCGGGGTCATCTCTCTGACGACAAAGTCCAGTTCCTCGTCTACCAGATGCTCTGCGGACTCAGGGTGAGACTTCCCGGACGTCCATTTTTACCAACAGCCATAAAAATACCAGCAGGGAGAAATACAGTTAAAACACGTTAAAGTTTGACTAAATGTGCTACAAATTAATCATGAAGCTCAGCCATTGTAAAGTACTTACTTAAATGATAGCTATAAATGATTTGAAGTGGGGGTTTTTTTTGTTTGTTTGTTTTTCCTTAATAGTGTTCCTTCATCTCCTCTAGTCCTGTTGCTGGTGATTTTGTGAAGTTTAAAATAACTATAATGTAAAGAGAGTCATTTAAAACACGCATAAAGTTGTTAGATGTGCAGTGCGTGGTTCTAGAGGGACTACATGAGGTTTGCACGCCTTCAGGGCATCCCGTGGAAGGTGCTCCGACTGGATCGGTCGCTGCACACCGTTCAGTCCTGCTTCAAATTGAGCGTAGGAGTCAGCGGCACTTTTTTGGTACAGATTCTGTCCATAACTTTTAAGAACAGAAGTTCTAGGGACAGAAGGACGGGGATGACGATCAGCGCCTCTAAATCTGAGACAATCTGAGTTCTCAGTTGGAAAAAGGTGGAGTCCCGTCCACAGGTTGGGGGTGAGGTCCTACCTGAAGTGGAGGAGCTGAAGCATCTCGGGGTTTTGTTAATGAGTGAAGGAAGAAGGGGGCAGGAGATGGACAGAACCCTGCAGTGGACTCTATATGGACTTTTTTTGTGCCGATAGGCTAGAGTCTGAGTTAACCAGTTCATCTAAGTTCTCACTCTCACCAACAGTCACCTTAATGAATGAAGTGAAAGATAGATGGACTATGTCTCAGAGAGACTCGGAGTACAGCCGCTGCTCCGCCGCACCGAGATGAACCAGTTAAGGTGGTTTGAGCATCTCGTTATAATGTTTTACTGGACGTCTCCCTGGGGACGTTTTTCTGGCGCGTCCAACCGGGACGAGACTCCCGAGGGAGACCCAGCACACGCTGGAGAGATTATATGTCGGGGTCGACCTGGGAATGCCTCGGCATCGGTAGCGGAGGTAGAGCGAGGTCTGTATCTCCACACTTGACCCGAAGCTGGATAAGCGGAAGCTAATGAATGAATGAATGGATGGATGGAGGAGGAGACGGATGAAGACACCTTCTAACTGTTCTGTTTCTCCCTGTGCAGTATATTCACAAGGCGGGAATCATCCACAGGGTGAGTAAAAGTCAGTGCGTGCCAAAACGCAGGTCTGCATCTCTTCTGGCGGTTTATTTAATTAATCACCATCGACGAGTCGCATCAAACCCTGCCCCAACAGGTCGGATGAGTTTATTCCTCAGATGTCTAAGAGCGTGTCTAGATATGTTAGGCCACACCTTTCCTCTGCAGCCTCGAGACCTTTTGGGTGTAAGCGTGGAGCAGGGAGAGTGCAAGAGCGATCTTATCACCAAATCCCTCATTTTTAGTCGCTAGTTTGTCCTCTTTCCGTCACTCTTCCCCAGTTCGTCCGGTCTCTCAACTTCACGGCCATCTAAAATTTCTGCTCTGACGAACAAAAGGGGGAACTGTAAGTTGATATACGTGAGCCTGTCCTTCAGCATCAGACCAACAACTCCCCCTTTTTTAAAAAAAAAAAAAAAAAACACTCCTGGCTTAAACTAAATTAAAAGCTCGACTCAGGAGTAAAATCACAACTCGTTCTTGATCAGCCAAGAGCCCCTGATAAATATACGTCAGAGTTTGACTGCTTTTCAAATGTCACGATTTTTCCTGATGCGTATTAGCGTGGAGAAAAGAAGCTTATCTTTCAGCAGAACAACATTTTAGGACAAGACACAAAAAGATAAGTTGTTTTTTTTTTTTACTTTTTGATAACTGTCAGGCTTATCCAAACATCTAAATTTGCTAAATTTAGGTGCATTTTTTAAAAAGCTGCATTTTGTTTATGGCACATGTATGGAAGTCAGTGTAACTTGATCATACTTGAAAAGACTTAGGAAAGCATCTGTTTATCTGTTAACAAACAGAATCAGCAGCGTTATTTAATAGTAAGGGTTTTAACCAAAGTGATGAGTAAAAGTCTTTAAAGGCTGTTTTTTTTTAAATACTTGCATATTTTCACTTATCGTGGGCCAGAAATGTCAACATCACGCTGGTGGATGTGTTGCCATCAAGAAGGAGACTGTCACGTTTTATTCTTTGTACTTTTTTTTTTCTTCTCTTTGTTGTAAAAGAAAAAATAGGTTAAATTAAAAAGTAATGTTTCTATGCCAGTTTAATTCTCGGTCCTTATTCAAACTCATTTTTAAAAGAAAATCATTTTAAGTGTTAAATTAGTAATCAGTCTGGTGAGTTGTCGATATGTTAGTAGGTTTAAAGAACGGCGTTTGTCCACCGTTATCTCATTAATTATTATCGGCGCTCTCGTCACAAAATAAAACTATGGTTTTACTCAAGTCAGAAAATTAAATTCCAGTTTAAAGAAAACTCAAAACTCCTGCTTTGGCACAAGAAGTGGAGCCGTGTTTCAAAAACAATAGAAACTAAAGCTGTACTCCTGCCGTTAAGTCACTGTGGTTAAACAAGCGTCTCTCAACTCGTCTGCTTTTGCAGGATCTCAAACCAGGAAACTTGGCTGTCAATCAAGACTGCCAACTGAAGGTACGTACTCCTAAGGATTACTCTCGAAAAACATCCCAGTTCTGACATCACAGGACAGGTCCAGCAGCAAACTCAGGTAACATGAGGGTTTGTTTACGTGTGGATTTAGAAACACATTACTCACGTTACATGCACTGGCAGGCAAAAGCAACTCCTTGAAAATGACCAGTTTTCACGGGAATGTGCCATAAAATATCATCTGGTCTTTATCTGAGTCACAATAACGGAAAAACACAATGTGCTTAAGCTGATAATTAATGGTAATTGATTCCGTGTTGTTTTGTTGTTGTTTTTTTTTTAATTGAAAACACCTGTTAACTATTCACGGTACTGGTGGAAAACTGCTGGACTTTAATAGCTGGTCAGAAATCCTTCGGCAGCAGTTTTTCACAGCGTAAAAAGTCGGCGTCAGAAGTCGAGAGTCGGCACACCGAAGTCTCTACCCAAAAATCACAAACAGTCCACCCGTATGACCCCTCCTGCAGGAGGACAAACCCTTAAGGTTCATGGGGGCTGTGCCCGGTTTGGCCACCGGACCTGATGCCTCCAAGCCCTTCGACCTGGGTCTGGCTCCAGGGTGGTGGGATAGTTACTTTTTCCCTGAGTGAGGAACAACAGATTTGTTGATTATTCCTCTCCATGTAGAGATCCTAACAAGGGCAAACGCTTGGACAACACAGGTTAAATAAAGATTTTTAAAAAATAATAAAAGTTTTAACAGAACTGGGTCAGAACAACAGTTGGAGGGAAGCAGTGGCCATGAACTCTCCTCCTCATCTGGTGTCTGTCTGACACTCTGTCACCAGGGGTGGGCAGTCCTGGTCCTCGAGGGCCGGTGTCCCGCATATTTTAGATGTTTCCCACCTTTAACACACCTGATTCGAATTAATGATCATTGTCAGCTTGTCATCAAGGTCTGTACAAGTCTGATAATCTATCAGGGTGTGTTGAAGCAGGGAAGCACCTAAAACATGCCGGACAGCAGGCCTCAAAGACCAGGATTTCCCACTCCTGCTCCACATGATCACTTTAGTGGAATTGTGTTTTTGAGTCTTATATGATGCTTAATCTAGCAGTTCATCCTGATGTTACTGCTTGCACTTTGGACTAAGATGAGTGGCCATATCAGAAAAGTTGTCACAGGAGCAACAAAAGGCTGGAAAAATATCCGGCTCAAATGAAAATCAACTGATGAGGTTCACTGGGAACAAGTCTGTTGCATGACTCTGGTATTAAAGGAGCATTTCAGAGAGGCAGAACCTCTCAGGTGCAAAGGTGGGCAGAGGTTCACCGATCTGCCACCAACTGTGTTAAAAAAAAAATTGCAAAACAATATCAGGAAAATGTTTCTCAGTTTAAAAGACTTTGAGGATCCCACCAACGACAGTTTATGATATTCAAATGCGCAGAGAATCAGGAGGAATCTCTGTGCGCATGGGGACAAGGCTGAAGGTCAAAACTGCATGCTTGTGATCTTCAGGTCCTCAGACGGCATTAAAAAATGGGCATGATTCTCGAGTGGAAATCACTACATGGGCTCAGGAACGCCTCCAGGACTGGGTTAAAAATACCGCCGTCTATTCTGGACTAAACCTCATTTTAAGCCAAAATTTAAAAAAAAAAAACTGTTCTGTGGCCAAATGAATCAAGATTTAATTTTTTTTAAACCATGGACACTGTGTCCTGTGGACTACAGAGGAAGTGGGCCATCTAGGTGGTAATCAGCACCGAGTTCAACACCCTGAAGCTCTGATGAGGTAGAGGTGTATTAGTATCTATGGCGTGGACAAACTTTCACATCTGGAAAGGAAACATCAATCCTGAAAAATACACAAAAGTTTTAGAGCAGCATGTGCTCCCATCCAGACGTAAATTGGGTGTGTTTCATAAAGACACAATAACATGTAATTGTGGGGTTTTCACTCTTGTGGTTTCTTTTTTTTTTTTTTTTAATTAAAGCATAAGACCAATAAAATCCAAGGTGTTCATACACTTTTTATTGTCAGGGGGAAAAGAAGGCATGACCTGTTTTAAAAATGTCAGTATTTATGTGACAAAACTAAACCAAAAATAAAGAAATGGTGTGTTTTAAAGAAAATCATTTTTACTACTTTTAAAGGCTCTAACTGACGTTTAAAGTGCCAGTTGTTACTTATTAAAAGTAGTTGATTAATTTGTCATCTGCTAGCGTGATTCCTAGTCTGTGGCGTTCGGGTGTGCTAAACACAATGCCAAAGGGGAAAGACATTAACATCTTTCATCAAGTTATAGACTGTCATCGTTCTGACTTAAGTAAAAAAAAGATGTGAGGAGTTTGTTTGGTTCTGTTGCAGATCCTGGACTTCGGGCTGGCTCGCAGCACCGACGCAGAGATGACAGGCTACGTGGTGACCCGTTGGTACCGTGCGCCTGAGGTCATTCTCAACTGGATGCACTACACCCAGACTGGCAAGACAACTGTAGCTGTTACATATTTTCATCTTCGTCCTCGGTGTTGGGCTTTCAGTTCTGTAACTGCTTGTCTGTCATGTGGAGAGAAAAAAAAACAAACAAAAAAAAAAAAACATTCTGCTTTCAATGTGGGTCTGCAAGTTTTATAATGTTGCCAGTTCCTAAAAGGCATTTAAATATAAATGGATATTATTTAGCCAAAAGTGTATCTTTTTTTAACCCTTTAACTGCTGCCAGCGCTGAGACTCGGCCACAGATGTGTCGCTCCATGACTGAGGACTTACGTCTCTGAAGGACATGCTGGTTTTATCTGCTTCACAAATGCAACGCAGCACAGAAAGTCAGCTGCATCGGATAGGATTACTCGCCAGATATTCCCTAATTTTAATAGAGCAAATTGAGCTCTTTGTTGAGAACAAGAACTGACCTATGCCGTTTTTTTTTTGTTGTTGTTGTTTTTTAAATGCCACCTTCCTCATTTCTGCCACGTTCATCTCTTAAAACGTTGATGGGTTTTCTGTTTGGGTTCTCACTAATGATTTCTTTTTTTTTTTTTCTTCAGTGGACATCTGGTCTGTGGGCTGCATCATGGCAGAAATGATCAATGGAAAAACGCTCTTCAAAGGCAAAGACTGTATCCTTTTATGTGCCTTTTCTAAGTTTGGAAACCAATTTCTAAATGTCTGTTGAGTTTTGTGATTACTTTATCAAACCGCTGTAGTGATTAAGGAAATTGACAGGGTCTTAATTAAACAAGGACATTATTTTTATTATTTTTTTATGATGAGGGCTATAAATAGATCCCAACATGGAACACAAAATCCAATTACAGTAAATGACATGCTAATAAAACTGTCGCCTTCTAATGAATCTGCTGTCGTTTTTTCGTTTATCCTTCTCTTTACTGGCCCGCTTGGAAGCCGTGTACTCCACGTCTTGTGTGTGCACATGGTAATAATGAAATCAGGTTTTAAAAAAAAAAAAAAAAAAAAGCTGACTTTAACCATTTCACGACCAGATATGGACCAGCTGACTCAGATCATGAAAGTAACCGGAGTTCCTGGACCAGAGTTCATCCAGAAGCTGGACAGTCCAGAGGTAGGGACAGTCTTTGCATCATCTCCACTTTTCTGAACTTTTTTTTCTTTCTCTGTTAAAACACTGATTTTTTTTTAATTTTTTTTTTTTTTACATTTTTCTACACCGGTTTGGGTTCTGTGCTGCAGAAGAGATTTCTAAGCCTTCCAAAACCCCGAAGCAATGGTTGAAATAAGGCCTAATAAACAAATCCAGATGAGAGACATTGTTAAGGAAACGTCAGCATTCCTCCTGAATAGGAGGAAGGAGTATAGACAAGTGATGGATGTTGCAGCTTTGTGTTCCTGTGACTTTAGAGTCAGTAAATTATGTTGTGAAGTGAAACAAATTAGAAGGTTCTGCTGTGTTTAACAACAGATGGAGTAATTCTGGACGTGGTACTGGGAACAAACGCATCTCTGCACTCACGTATTGAACCTATTGGCTGTGTGTTTCTGCCCACAATGTTCTCTGATTGTAACGCAGTGATCCATCGATCTTCATCTTTAATGATCAGTGATTCCAGCAGCATTGACACGAAACGAAAATATCAATCAGATATTTATGCAATCGTCAATGCCTGTGATCACGAAGCTTTCTGTTGTCTGTTTTTATTAACTACCTACTAGAACGTAGAAATAAAAATGAGATCATAGTCAGTTTTGTGTGATTAGATTTACATGGAGACGATTGTGTTCAGCTGATACATGGCATCGTCTCATATCGATCAATACCTCCTGAGTCCAGTTAAAATCGTATTATGGCAGAGTTTATATTACTGGGAAACATCAAATTATCATCCAGTTAGTGAGATGTAATACTGTAGTATGAAGAAATGTATATCTACCCATTCTCCGCTCCCTCTATCCATCCATTTTTCCCTCCCTTCATCCTTTCCTCTCTCCATCCATCTCTATCTTCCTCCATCCATCCATCCATCCATCTCTGAGTTATCCTCCTTCCATCTCTCCCAGATGCTTCTGCTTTGCTGGATTTTACATGATATGACATGAATCATTCATGGTTTCATATTGTTTTATTTGCTCCTTCACTTTTATTTCTCCGATTTTTACATCATAAAATGTCTGAAACGTTAGAAAATTACAACATTTTTATGTTATGTTGCTCTTTGATTGTTTTTTTTTTCCCCCTATTATGACCAGCTGTTGATTTTAACAAGACAACCCCAACAAACAAAGACTGCTCTAAACATTTCACACATAATTTAAAATTTATACTAAAGGCTACTAAAATCATTATTTTAACCATATTGATTGATTGAATAATTCACATCCATTTTTGACAGGGTGTAAACACTAACTACTCCCCTTCTTCATGTCCATCTTTTGATCTGTAAAACAGGCCAGAAGTTACGTCAAAGCTCTTCCTCGCTACCCCAGAAAAGACTTCTCAACACTGTTTCCCAGAGCCAGTGTGATGGGTGAGTTCAACCCCCAGAAGCTCCTTTTCCATCTTCCACAAGTCATTCTTCACTCCAAACACTACTTTCTGCTGGATTACCACAGAAGATTGGGTTCAGGAGTTTGTGGTCTCTTTTTATTTTATTTTTTTTATGTTTTTGTCAGTTTTGATTGCTTCTGACTCAGAATGCTAACAATAACTCTGGCTGCACTCTCTTCATGAAAGCGTTTCATTTATCCGTTCGAACTAGTCAGTGACAGAAACCAGGGTAAACTCCCTGGGTGGCGTAGTTCAAGCCCCTCTCTGAACTGACTGGTGTAATTGCTGTTTTTTGTGTCTTTTTCATAACAGAGTCGTGAGCAAAATGCAAAACTGTGACCATTACAAGCATCACTTTCTCCTCGGCCTCTTTCAGATGTCCTTTTCTGTCCATTTTGATGGCAACTTAAGTCTTAATGTGGTAGAAGGTCTCATCGGACAAACACCAGTGATGGTGGAAACTGTCATCAAGTGGTTACAAGAACACATTCCTCTTAACTTCATAACAACCTCACTGTTTCTCCAATCTCATGTAAATAGAAAATATTTTAAAATCTTTGTGGCTCCATCTGTTATCTTCACAAGCTCATCTGGATGAAACCAAAAGGAACATGACTGGTCAAGTCTGAGCTGCCACCCGTTTAACAGATTACTTGATTGCATTTTCCTGTGTCACTAATCAGGTATCGATCTCCTGGAGAAGATGCTGGTCCTGGACGGGGACGAGAGGCCCACAGCTGAACTTGCTCTGGAGCACCAGTACTTCGACAGCTTACGGGACCAAGATGACTTACCTGAGCCCGTGCCGTACGATGACAGCCATGACAACGCCACACTGTCTCTGGACGAGTGGAAGCGTAAGTTCCTGAGTAATAATTAAGGAGAAATTACCATAAAATGACATTCTAAATTGTTAAATTTCAGTAGAACGGGATTATGTGATGCTAAAAGGTTGGATCAACCGAGAAAATACACATTCTTGCAAATGATATGCAAAATGTACTTTTTAATGAGTTATACATCACTACATTTTTGCAACAACATAATCCACAGGGGTGAAAGGTCGCCATCCTTTCTTAAAACACTAAAGACATTATGACATTGAGAATACCCCAAAAATGTTTTTGCAGCATTTAACTGCTTTTACACTCACCTAATATGCAGTCAATTGAAAAAACAATGCCAGATTTTGAAAGTTCTACCTATTCTGGGAAAATGGTTAAAAGCAATTACTCACAGGACATTTTCTGACCATTTTATGCTTAAAACACACACACACACACACAAAAAAAAATCTAAATGGACAATTAAGGTTTTAGTGTAAAAAGGTCAAGATGTGCTACAGTACATGTTGGGCATGGATTTGGGGGTTTTTTTTGTTTTTTGTTTTTTTTTTTGCTTTGAAAATTTTCCACCCGTAGTGGAGCCAGAATGCTGGAAGGTCACTTCAACACTTCTGTCATGAAGATGTTGCAGCTGTGGCTCACGAGGTGGAGTCCACCAGCTGGAGAGCTTTGATTCCCAGCCTTGAAGTGTCCTTGGACAAGAAACTGAACCTCACACTGCCACCGATGCCTTTTTGTGTGTGTGTGTGTGTGTGTGTGTGTGTGTGTGTGTGTGTGTGTGTGTGTGTGTGTGTGTGTGTGTGTGTGTATAAGATTGAAAAATCCCCATCTAGACTGAACAGAAAAAATAAATCTTTGTAGATTTCTAGACATCTGTAGATGCATGAAAGTGTGGGAATGAGGGGGAGTGAAAGCCTGTTTGTAGTGTAAATTTATCTCGAGTAGTTAGTGATGGTGGCAGGACTGTGTTTATATAACACTTTTCAAGTCAGAACACCACTTTTAAAGCCTACAAGCAGTTATTTTTCTCTACATACACCCAAGTTAATATACAGTGTCTTGGCCAAGGACATTTCAGTACATACACTGTGAGGCCAGGAATCGAACCATCAACTCTCAGGATGGAAACGACTGCTCTACCTCCAGATTAAAGTCTTACATACAACAGACCTGGTTTCCTCTGTGTGGCGGTCCATCCCGGATCCCTCCAAGTCCAGGGATGTTGACCTCGACTCTGGACGAGGTGAACCTGTGGCTTCACCATCCCACTCTGAAGTTTTTAGTGCCACTAGTGAATGTCTTGCTCTGTACTGAGTCACTTTTCCACAAAGATTACATCAACTGGTGATGGGTGGCGGCAGCTCTTGATGCATTGATGTCTGAGGGATAAGAGATTATCATGCACACCTAAATTCCTCCAAATTCATTTAATCTATTCACGATATTTTGTAATCTGCAGCTAATATGCAGTTTTTCTTTGTGCAACATTTGTAAGCATTTTAAGGATTTTCTTTTTCCTTTTCTGGTACACTGAAAGTCCTCTGCCCATCTTTGCTCCTCAAATAATCACTTTTCATGGATGCTGCTTTTTTATACCGTCAAGATTGCATTTATCGACATCTCTCTCTTTAAAATAAAATATACCGTATTTTCCGGACTATAAGCCGCTACTTTTTCCCCACGCTTTGAACCCTGCCGCTTATACAACGATGCGGCTTATCTATGGATTTTTCTTCGCTAACGGCCACCAGGGGGCGCAGGAGGTGCAAAAACGAGACAGGCAAGAGGTCAACGTAAAGAAGAAGAAGCTAGTTTTTGGCGCACTCGACTCCAGATGAAAGTGACATTGAGAGCCACACAGATAGAGAGACTGAAAAGGTGTAAGAAGGAGATGTTCTCAGGCTCTTCCACTCCGACACTGAAGAAGACGACTTCAGTGGTTTCAGTGCACAGGTGGAGGATGAATAAAAACATTAACTTTTCTATTTTGTTTGATCAGCCGTTTTACTGCGGTGTTACAGGCACTGTTTGGAAACAATTAAGGCATGTAAATAAAAATGTACAAAATCTCTCTATGTACATATCTCATTTCACAAGGAATATATCTGCAGCTTATACTCCGGTGCGGCTAATATGTGGAAAAATATTTTTTCTTGAAAAATTTAGTGGGTGCGGCTTATATTCCGATGCGCTCTATAGTCCAGTAAATACGGTATATGTTTTTTTTTTGTTTTGTTTTGTTTTTTTATCTCAGTATTAGCCCCTGGCTCAAATTACTTGGAATATGTTTCAGGTCTGAAATTCAAAAATAAATTTTAAAAAATGTACCAGTTTCATAAAAAGGAATATTACAGTCCCTGCAGTGCAATAAAAGTCAAACATGACTCTTTTTTTTTCTTTGTTTTTTCACATTTTACTAAAAGTTTTTCAAGCTTTGCACAAGGCTTTGTGAATAAACTCAATTCATGTTCATGACATCAGACCTTTTGAAGCATGTTTAATATCTTAGATATATTAATTACATGTGTATCTTAAAGTGGATAAGGTAAAAAAAAAAAAAAAAGCAAAAAGATGCTTGCATTTGTCACACTTTTGTTTTAATAATCTGCTTTGCCACAGCATCTAGAGAAGTTTTATTCTTTAACCTAAATGTAACTTAAATGTCTCTTTGCTCTATCTGGTAAAAAGGAAACTGAACCGTTTTTTTCATTTCCTCGCAGGATTATGTTTCAAAGAGGTGAAAAGCTTCGTTCCGTTCCCCCGACGGGACTCCAAGAGAAAAAACACTTTGACTATGTGATGAATGTGACGTTACAGCCGATGGTGCCCTTGTATAGTCCAGCCCTGGTTTCACACTATTTCTTTAACTCCTGAGCTATTTTTCTTTTTAAATCAGTGTTGAGAAGAGTGATATTTTTAAAGCAATCCCTTCTTTTTTTATGTAAAATTGTTTCCTAAATGTAGATTGTTACACATTCCCCGTCAGTGAGCTGTGTTACAAATGCTGGCCTGTAAGGTTTACTGTAATATTGGTTTCCAATTAAACAATAAGGCAAAGATCTGTTTTGTCGTGTTTTTTTTTTCCTGCAACACTCTAAAGTGACATGTTTTTTTTGTGTGTGTTAAAATGATGTCAGCCTTGAGGTAAAAATTTTTATCCTAATATGTTGTGAACAGATACAGAAGGGGATTGTTGAGGCCAAGCTGCTTCGGCGTGAATGTGTAGAATGTCAACAGGCCGAGCTGGAATGTGTGTGTGTGTGTGTGTGTGTGTGTGTGTTTGTGTATGTAAAAGACATGCAGAAATCCAGTAGTCAACATACTCTTGCCTCTCCCTATGAACTCTCTTTTGAACTAAATATCTTCTTCAAAACTGTAAATAAGTAACTTTGTTGTCAAAACTGTACAGGACATAAAGAGAACTGAAATTGTGTTTCTCTCATATCTCTGGTGCAAGAAAAAGAACAACAAACATGAAGTATATGTGAAAAAAATAAGAATAAAAAAATTAAAAAAAATATAGTACATACACATCTTGAAGGATATCTATGGAGAAAAAAAAGAAATATAACTAGTCTGAAAGCATATGTACAATGTAACCTGGCAATAGGGACTGTACCAGGGTGACAGTGTAAACAGTGCAGACAGCAGTAAGGCTTTTTAATAAATTAAAATTAGAACTGTCTTAGATGCTTTCCACCTATGAATAATCTTTATGTGTAACATAAAACTCTAAATTGTTTAGAAAGGTTTTATACAGCTCTTTTCATTCTTTAAGACCATTGCTTATGTCTTTCCTTATAGGCATTGATTTTTTTAAAAAACTTTTTTGTTAAATAAATAAATAAATGCATAAAAAAAAAAGTTTTATGTTCTTCTGAAGTTGTTGGATCCTAATTCTAAAACCTACTACGATCAAAAGATTTTTAAGATTAAATGTGATTAAAAAGTGGGTCCTAATTTTTGAAAAAGAAAAGAAAGGTTTTCTTTATTCGTCTGAAGACAACCCAACACACACCAAACAGTTTCTTTAGTAGATCCATCCATCTTCTGCTTATCAGAGGTCCAGTCATGGGGGCAGTAGCCTAAGCAGGGAGACCAAGACTTCCTTCGCCCCAGCCACTTCGTCCAGCTCATCTGGGGGGATCCCAGGTGTTCCCAGGCCAGCCGAGAGACATAGTCCCTCCAACATGTCCTGGGTCTTCCCTGGGGTCTCGTCCCAGTGGGACATGCCTGGAAAATCTCACCAGGTTTCCAAGAGGTACCCTCACCAGATGCCTGAACCACCTCCTCTGGCTCCTCTCGACGTGGAGGATGAATAAGTAACCATAAATAATTTTTGCACAGAATGTATAAATAAATAACCATAATTAGTCATAAACAGGAAACATACAAACGAATGGTATTACACTGCAACTCTGACACATTCTTGATCAAACTTAGAGTTGAGTCTTTAGATTATATTGTCATTTCTGTAGGTGTTAGGATGTGAAGCCCATGTGTCTTGAGGAGACGGCAGCTGTTTGGTGAATATTTGTTGTGCATTCCTTTCAACTCTCTACATGGCCGACTTATCAGAGCGGTTACCATGACATATCAAGGAGTCATGAGTGAGGACGCAGTCAGTCATGCAGAGATAAAAGAGAATCCACAGCTGTTGGGACAGGGTTATTTTCCTCAGAGTTCTTGGTTAAATACAGCCTCTGTTGCCAACCCGCTGATTTGTTGGTTCTGTGGTGACTGCATGAAGGTCCAGAGAGCAGCCTTGATAATCCTGAGTACCAGTGCCGCCTAGCATTACATAGTTTTCATGCAGTTGTTGAAACTGGCTGTGAGACCGCTTGGAAACTGACACGACTGTGGATGTATGCAGGCAGGTGGAGACTGTGTTTGGGGTTGTTAAAAGCTTTTTTAAAACACTTTTGTCATTTCCAGAACACAGTCTCCAAGGATTCGTCCCAGAACACCATCTGGACCAGTTGTTTTCTGTACATTTATGTCACAGAGCATCCATGTCACAGTTTGATGAGGCAGCTCTTGTCCGTGTCTGGAGCAGTGACTCCTGAGGCAGTCCCACTCATTAAAGAAATGTTTGATTTATTCTGAAAGTCAAGCACAGCGGCTGCTAGTTCAGAAGTGTTTACTTTACTGGATTTATACATATAAAAGCTGAAACATAATGTATAATATTGTATTTTGCACAATGATAATTGGTTTTAAATGATCATCTGTTTGAAACATCCCTATGAAGTAGATTAAACATGTTTTAATCATGTATCTTGCTTTTTTTTCTTAGTAACTAAAGATAGAATAAACATTTAACGATGATGCACTTGTGTGAGATACAGTTTTTTCATTAAAAACTTCATAAAGCTAAGCGAAATTCTTCACAGTTTGTGATCTGGCTTGGTTTGTTAAGTGGGTTGCGCGCGAAAATCCTGGTTTGATGACGTCAAGGGGGCAGGATTTGGCCAGGCTGAACTTTTGCCAGTCTAGTGTCATCAAGGTAGTCCACAGACTATGAGACAGCGGAAAAGAGGCTCCAGTAGTATCAAAATAAAAGCACCACAAAAAGCACACAAATGGAATGGGCGCTTGGTCTTTTTGAATCATGGTGAACATTTTTTCTTGGCAGAAAGAAAATATAACTTAAAAATTGGAAACCAAAAGGAGAATTTATTAAGCAAGGCATTAAAATGTACAGAATAGCTGAATACTAGAATAACAAAATCAGTAAATTGCATATTACACGAGGAAGTGATAAAAGATATATCTACTGTAATAAAGAAAAGCATGTGCACCTATACATGAATCCCAATAAAATAATCTGTACATCACAAACACCTTCTAGTTTGTGTCTAAACTTGCATGTTCTCCTTGTTCCTATGTTGTTTATTTGAAGGTACCTACAATAGTCTTATGGCAGATTTTAGATTTGTGATTCTAAATTGACAATAAGGGTGGGTGAGTGTGCATGGTTGATTGTCTTTGTGTGCCCCTTAGATGGACAAGTGACCTCTTCAAGCAGTAATAAAAAAGAGGTCAATTTAAACATTTCATTAGTAAGAACATATTATTGTGAGTACTGTTACTCCTTGTTGACCATGTTTTGGTAAATCTAATATATATATATATATATATATATATATATATATATATATATATATATATATATATATATATACACACACACACATA
>JAOWBL010000022.1:437900-449687 GCA_028564865.1 Zenarchopterus dispar | reverse complement strand
ACATAAACAGGCTAATAAACTTAATGTGGTGCATATTTGTCAGTCAAATGTAAATGAAACAATTAAGAATGAAATTTGTTAAATAATACCAATAAAGCCAACATGTTTATGTGTTTATCACTAATACACCTAATTTGTTCCAAATACTTCAGAACCCGGGCATGTACTGAATATGTAGTACACTGATTTTAGATATTTGAAACAAATTAAATTTACTCATTATAAATAATAGGGAAGGTTATAACGCAACTGAAATACATAAATCTTGAAATTAGACCTAAATATTTCTGTGAGTGAACCAGTCTACCCATTTTCCTCTGACCTCAACAAGGCATTTTCATCCAGACAACTACCCCTCACTGCATATCTTCTCTTTTTTTGAACCTAGACATAGTCACGTGTGGAAATCCGAGTAGATCAGCATATTCTGAGATACTCAGACCATCTGGCATTAACAACAAGGCCAGTTTAAAGTCACTCAAACCCCTTTTGGTTTGAACTTCAATAATTCATTTTGATTATCTCTACATGCTTAACTATTTTGAGTTGCTGCCATGTGACTGACTGATGAACTATACCTAACAAAGCTGCCTGTGGGTGTGTATTTTACAATAAAATAACTGTCTATTAAAGTTCCCAGTCTGTCTATAATACTATTTGGCACATGTTTTTGTCCTTTATGGTAGATTTAATACTAATGTGTAAGTTTTATAAGATGGGGGACACCAAGTACAGCTCACAGATTTCACATACTCTCTTCACATATCAACAAGCCTCTCTAAACGAGATTATTTTCCTCTGGACTGTAATTCGGTGATTAGTTTTAAACTGTTATAAATTCGGTGGGTTTACATTTATCAAACTTTTTAACATGAAGCCCTGAAAAATGACTGATGAAAACACAATGAGCGTGGATTTGAGCTTGATTATTCTAACTTTCCATTAACTTTGAATTAATGTATAATTAAGGAGAATGTACTTGCAAATATTATCAAACGACTGTTTGTATATTAAAAAAAAGCTGAAAAAGACTGCGAAACGGTTGATGAGGTCAGCAAGCTCCACGAGGTTTATTTATTTATTTTGTACGACTTATGTTTGTATTTATGAAAAAAAAATGCACCTATCTAAAGAACCTACCTGAGACAGATGCTGGGATCAGAACTGAGAAAAGAAGCTTCCACTTTTCGAGATATCCGAAGTAAATCTTTTTTGAGTTTGGTGTCAGCTGACACGCAGCCAGACTGTCGACTCAGCAATAAATCCACTGATGTCAGCTTCCTTGAGTTTATTGTCACATTTGCAACAAGTTGCCTCAAACATCACGTGTCTCTCGTGGACATGTGTCAACCTGAAATGCAAAGGCAAAGACCGGCTTGTGTGTTTCAGGGCCGATCATTTCTCATGTGACTGTTCAACTTGACTGATAAACGGGACGCGTTTGCTCAACAGGATGCCCCATATTTGCAATTAAACATTTTATTTGGTGCCTTTTTTTTTCTTGCATAAGAGACAAGTTTTATTACATATCTCTTAAAATGCCTAATTTAATTTGTGATAACAGCTCATAAAAGTTCAAGTACTTCTTCACATGTTTCTGCAGGAAACCAGTTGTGCACTACTAATCATAGTGGGTCTCAGTATTGGACCAATCTCAAACTTTATTTATTTTTTTGTAATAGTTTAGCATTATTTATTTAACAAAATAATTTTTTTTTAAATTACATGGGGAATACTAAGTACCCTGCTCTGCTTCCACGAGAAGTAATACAATATGTTTGACTTGGAGCATTTATGTGTTTTAATAATAATAATAATAATAATACATTTTATTTATAAGGCGCCTTTCATGGCACTCAAGGTCGCCGTATACTGAAAAATTACCGCGCAAACCCTCCGACATGCACGTAAAAGTTTTTTAAGTTTAAAAGTTTTATTTTTTAAGCCATTCCCCCCCAATGGATGTGTGAAAAAACAAAAACAAACAAACAAAACAAAGGCATTAGGTCACGTGACGGTTTTAAAGCCCACTTTTTCTTCACATGGGGCGGAGCTATGTTGCCCCGGAAGTCAAGAGGAACACGCCCACCGCACGTCAATCAAAGTAAGCTTTTGCTCCTATTTCCTTCATTTGAACAAAGCTGAAATATCTGCACATCTGCCGTAAGAAATTTAAAGCTTAATATATCATTTAACATGTTCTTGGCAGTGAAATCAAAAATAACTGTCGCACCTAGATTACTACAAACGACTAATTTCTTCGTTAAGCGCAGTAGCATGATGAGGAAGTGATAGTGGCTCGCCATTGGCTGAGCTGACTGTCAATCATATCAGAAATAAATTTACTGTTTCAGTACACTTCCAAAGGAAACAACTACTTTACATCAATACTGCTCAAGGCTGATTTACATGTCTTTTAATCAATAGGGCCACTTTGTACTGCCTACTTTAATTGTTAAGGTTTCCTTTTTGTGAAATAAATTGTACACATAATTAAATGTATATATTGTTTTTCACTTGTTTCATAGTAAGACCACAAAAATAAGATTATTTGTATTATATCGTAACACACACTGAGGATTAAGTGAGGGGCTTTTATATATGCAGACCTTTGAAAGAACAGGTTTCTAAGACTGCTTTTTTTCACCTTTGTTATATCGCTAAAACTAGAAACATTTCCATCTCCGAGTGCCACAGAAAAACTGATTCATGCACCTGTAATTTCAAGACTGGACCATTGGAACTCTACTACTGGATTGTCCTATAAATTATCTAAAACCTGAAGCTCATCCAAAATGCAGCAGCCAGGTTTTTTTTTTTTTTGACGAGAACTAGCAGGAAAGATCACATTCCCCCAGTTTGACCTTCTCTTTATTGGCCATCTATAAAACCCTTCTCCTCACACATAAACCTCTTGACAGCCAAGCTCCATCACATTTTAAAGAGCTCTTGGTTTCATATTTTTCATGCGGAGCACGTTGCACTCAAACAGCAGGTTTACTTGTGGTTCCTGGAGTTTCTAAAGGTAGGTGGAACCTTCATATATCGGGTTCCTCTCCTCTGGAACCAGCTGGCAGTTTGTGTTTAGGAAGCACACACACCTTCTACCTTCAAGATCAAGCTTAAAACCTTCATTTTTGATAAAGCTTATAGTTTAAAATGGCTCCGGTGACCTTAAACACTCTTTAGTTACGCTGCTATAGACTTGCTGAGGGACCTCCCATGATGCACCTCTTCTCACTCCGTTTTCTTCTACTCCACCTTTTATTACCCGCGTTTTGTTTTTAGATTGCTTACATACAAAAAAAAAAAAAAAAAAGTGAGGAACTTTGATGGAAAAAATTTCATTAAAAGTCCGCTCAGTTAAGACAGTTTACCCGTCTTACACAGCTGCACAGATGTTTTGAGAGCTGCATGTTATTTTGTCTAAAACCAAACTGTTCTGATGAAACAGCTGCACTATTTACTCTGCATCAAAACAGATACATGTTTGCTTTAGTATGCAGCAGACAACTGAAAAGTTCAATATCCGGAGCCATATTGCCAAGTCTTGTTTTTGGAGTGTTATTAAATTATGTTAGTCTTAGATATTGTATTAGCCTAGCGATTAAAATGTTTTTACAGAAGTATTAGATACGTATTACCACAACGCTCTTCACTGTCCTCCCAACCCCCAACCAGTGGAGGCAGACGGCGTCCTTCCTGAGTCTGGTTCTGCCAGAAATTTCTTCCTGTTAAAGAGGAGTTTTTTCTTCCCACAGTCGCCTGGTGCTTGATGCAATCTTTTGGCTTCCTTAGCTAAGCAATAATCATTATTTTATTGGCTTTGTATTAATGAAACTGTATTGAGAAGACATTTGGCGCTGTATAAACAAAGTTGAACCAAACCAAGTCAAAATGTAGTCCACGGACACATTTTTTTCCCGATATATTTCAAGAACAAGTTTTATTGATGACGCGCCAAAACATCTATACTGGAGGAATACCTTTAGACGGTTAGACTCTCTTATTTACATAACATTTCCACAAAGTCATACAAATACTCGGTAGGCTTCATGTCAAAGTTTAGATATAATACATCAAAGAAAAACGGGGGATTTCATGTTTTATAAAGCAATTGTCACAACAAATCTACAAATGCAAATGGATGATAGAAAACAAAGAACCAGTTGCTAACTACTGCAAAACAAGTCCTACTTCAAAATCTGTACAAGCGAGTCCTACTTCCATGACACACAGAGGCGCTGCAGCTCTCCTTTCCATTCGTCTCAGAAGCAGACGTAGTTGCTCACAATTCTTTCAAAAGGCAACGATGAGATAAACCAGTCTGTGAAGGAAACCTCATCCTTTTCCACTGACGCTTCCAAAGAAAAGAGAGAAGTGTGGGCCGGGAGGAAGACAGTTTTTTTTGTTTTCTTTTTTCCCCCACTTCCGTTTTTTTTTAATTAATGCCATTTCTTACTTTATGTGGACAATTTTATCGTCCGTTTTCAAACGTTTGCGCCTGGGCTGTATGAAGTCCTCCTCCGAGTCGTCCGTCTCGTACTCCTTTTCTTTTTCTTCCGGCGACTCGGGTTCTGGCGTCTCGGGGAAGCTTTGGCCTGGGAACATCTCCAGGAGTTTCTCCTCAAAGTACAGGCCCACCGCCTTGCCAGATATCGCCATCTCTGATCCCGCCTGCCAGAGGAGGAAGAGGTCAGAGAAGAAGGGTGGCAGGAGGGATAGAGAGACAGAAGATGTGAGGGTACCGTTGAGTGGGAAGAATGAGTGAGTTTGAGGCAGGAAGGAGGAAGAGGAGAATGAGGAGACAAATTAGATTTGGTTAAAACTCCTGGTGGCAAGGCGGCACCAGCTCAACCTTGCTGTACGGAGCAGGGATGTCCTGTCTTCCTGTCCCACTGCAGCTCCATGAAGAGTTTTCCACCTTCAGTTAAGTGTCAGAAGAGTTTTTCCCCAACAGGTGACCAATCGTCACCTGACAAGTTCAAACTGAGATCACAGATCGTGTGCCAGTAAATAAATCCACAGTCAAACTACTGAAAATTAAATCTGAAATGAGAAACAAACCTTCAGTGCATTTCATGAGCTCGAAAGGCCTCGATTTCATAAAAGATTAGAAAATAAAGTCCAGACTGTGGTCGGAAATACGTGGGGATTTGCTTTCCTTCGCCACTAAACCAAGTTCATCCCACTAATGTCAAAGAAGAGTAAGTGAAAGGAGGGCGTTAAAACAAGTGCTCAAGCATATAAAAAAATAAAAAAATAAATAAAAATAAAACCCGGTTGGTGGTGCTAATATCCATGCAGGTGTCATTAATCCACAGCAGGAGGAAGCACAAGAAGATCAACTTTAAAATAGCTTCAAACTGAACAGATTCATCCAGATGTTTTTATATTGTCCAAGGAAATTAACGTGTAAGGCATTTATCATTATTTCTCCTATTTGCCTCTATAATATTTCTGCTTTTAGTATTGATAAGCTTCGGAGACTTAATCCATCTTTAATTTTTATTACAGTTAGGGCGCCGATGCAGTTTCTCGCCTTGGACTCTTCTCAGATTTTATGTTTCCAAAGCTACATAAACATCATCCCTCGCTGCTGTTACAAGCTCCACCTTCAAGTTTTCGGTTGCGTTCAGGTTTTTTTGGAGACATTTGTTCACTTCAGTTCAAAGGTAGAAAAGCTCAGTCATGGCGCTCATCACTTATTTTACCATAAATATCTTCTGCTTTCAGCTCTGCCTCCTATCTCTTCGTCAGCGGCGTCTAAACCAGCCGCTCTCTCCACCTTCCCTTCGACTCCTGCTGCAACTCTCTCATCACCTATCACTGTTCTCCACCCACTCCACGGATGCCTCTTTTCCACCCTCTCATTTGTTCTGAAACCAACAGCGTCTTCTAACATATTAAATCAATACCATGTCGATACATCAATCACTCCAAGGTCTTGATTATCAATCAGGGATCTTTACTGTGGAATCTTATTCTTGGACGATGATGGTGTAAGACGTCTCTGTGAGACAGAATCAAAGAGACGCCAAGTTTGTCTACGTTAATGTGTCAAACACACTGATTAGTGATAATCCTTGAATCACAGCAGATGTTTAGCGAGTTAACACACAACAGTGTGATTAAAGTCGATGTGTGTTAACCTCAACTCATTAAAAACACTTCAGGAATGCAACAAATTGTGTTTAAAGAGATTATTTGAAAGTGGGAATCGTAGGACAGGAAGGAAGAAATTTCTTCACATATAAGTGATGTGGTCGTTTATTCTAAAATCATTAAATGGAGGAGTTTACAGAAAACAATCGCAAGCGATCAACAAATTGAAATAACTTGGAAATCACGACCCCAGTGATGATCATCGTTTAGGTAGCAGCGGGTGAGAGACTTCATATTTGACGTCTGCTGCTTCAGGAAGAGCTGTCGTAAACCTGAGAGTGACTCGTCTTCACCGCCGAGTCCATCACACGGTTCTGGTGCTCATCGTCGGAGGAAAATGCTCAGACAGACGACAGAAACGCTCAGTCGAGTTTCAGAATGAAGAAAATTCTAGATGTTCTTAAAAATCTCATTTAGTGCAATCGAGTCTGAATGTTGGAGATGATGTCATTTAAAGGCTCGTCTCTTTCTCTCTCCTGCTGTGTTATAATTGTTAACCCTTTGATGCCTGATGTTGCATATTTGATACATACCCATCTGTAGCATCCCCAGAGTCAAAATAATAACAAAAAAGATTTGTACAATTAAAAAAAAAAAAAACTCTAAAAAAACAGATGCACTACATAGAAATATAAAAGAAATCACCTAATGTATTCATAAAGGTACAAAAAAACTTAATTAGAAATCTTTTAAAAACAGGATTGGGACTGCTTCATTGCAATATATTTTAAACAATCTACATGTACAAAATTATAATTTTCTGTGTATTATTTCATATATCAGGCATCAAGGGGTTAAATCAACAAGTTCTGTATCTGAGAGGAGCTTTTCTCTGCCACAACTGCACACATCCTACACGAGTTCAACCGATTCTTCCTCAGTACTTTATTTTCCACACAATTTCCTTTCAGATATTATTAAAACAATTCATAAATTCAGTCTGAGTTAATTAACTAGCCTGAATGTTTAAAAAAAATATATATATAAGAGCAGCTTAAACTCGTGAAAACACATCAAATATACTTCAGAAGACGAGAAGCAGCAGTTGTCGCAGCCCTTTCGATATTTGTTAACTGCCTTGGCCCAAACTAAAATCAATTTTCCACGAGGACCGTTTGTGCAGTTTGAAACTGATTGCCAGCGTTTGTTTCTCATTAATTCTTCAGACCAAGAAGAGAGGAAACATTTCTTGGAGCTTCAGTGGGAGGTGACAGGACATCTGTGCTCTTTTTTTTTTTTTTTCTTTTTCTTTTTTTAAAACTACTTACCTGCGTATTAATCTCTTTCTCCTCATCATAAACCTGGATTATTCGAGACATCTAAAAAGGGGCAATAACATTACAACAAAGACAGTGAAGCAGCAGGGGGGGAAGAGAAGAGTTCACAGCACAAGCAGATTCAATAATAACATCTAGGATTTGTTTTTGGATTTGCTTAAATCAAGTGTTTACCACCAGGTTATTAAATCAGAAATTAACAGCAAGTACATGTTACAAAGGCTGTAAAGACTTTCAGCAGCACAACATCCCACCCAACGGGAGACTTTTAAAAGTAACACTTTCTTCCCATTTTGAAAAGTATCAGCATCTATAAACCTTTTCATGCTTCTTAAAGCTTTACTAAAAAAAAAAAAAAATCCAAATGTTATTACAGTGCATTTTTGTCTTTAGGGATAAAACGAACAAGAACTGACTCAGTCATGTTAATGTAGCTGAAAACAGTTCAATGTTGAAGCAAATATTGTTAACGAAGGCTTCCACCAGGTCAGCACAGGTTTTACCGCATCACGACTTTTTTTTTTTTTTTTTTAAATGCACAATTCAGATAATGAGATTTTTTTTTTTTTTTGCTTGTGCAACGTGTCTTTCAGATTCTTAAATTTATTTAAGAACTTCAGTCTAAACTATAAACGCATAAATATGCCGCCCTTAGTGGGCGCTGACATCATGGCGGCTAAAATGAGGACTTTACTTGCTGTTAATTTAGGTAACAGTAGAGTAAAAGCAGAATAAAACAGCTGTGTTGTGAGAGCCTTCACAGTCACTGACTGCTAACAGAAGTGACTTCTGTGTAGTTTTCAGTTTCAGAAACGATTCACTTTTTCACAGAAAACATCCTTATGTTGCTGGGAAGTAAAACAATAAAAACAAGAATATACACTCATTTCTTCGTGAATCCTGCAGCACATATCCAAGTACAGACATTGTAAGTAGTGTCAGAGCCAGGAAGAACAAAAAACAAAACGCATCAGTCAAACTTCAAAATATATCAATCCCTCAAAGAAGAAAAAGGCTTAAGACCATGTGAATTATTAAAAAAAAAAAAAAACAAAACTGAAAGTGATGCCCTCCATCATTACAGCACAAACTTGTTTTCAGTGTTAACAGGGTTCAGTGTTCCTGCGGTTAGTCTGACGACAACACGGTGATGCTTTTAACCTCCACCCTACCGTTGGTGTTAGTACGTGTACGAAACTGCAAGCACACGGGTGTTCCCTTCAGTGTATCAGAAAATATCTTCAAAAACTAGGTTAGACAAATATAATAAACACATCTACAACCCAATTTGGAAAATGTACATAAAAACAGAATGTTTATGATTTGCAAAGCTTGTACACCTTGTTCAAAAACAGACAAAATGATGAAAGCAAAACTATTCTCATATGGTGGAAATATTAGCTCCTTTGAATGTGACGGCAGCAGATAAAAATCTGGCACACGGGCAACGAAAGGATGGAAAAGTTTGTGGTCCTCAATATCAGCATTTATAGGAAGATCTTGCATCTAATCAGGTTAATTAAGAACAAGTTAATGACAGGACTGGAAATAAAATGAGCATCAAAAGCTTCAATACTTCAGCCAGCTCATCCTGCAGATGTAATGCGTTTTTTCCCACCTCGCTGTGTGAGATCCATGGATGCAGAACGCTGACTTTACTTTGATAGGTAGAAACAGAACAAGGAATAAGTGGAAGGTGTGACGGGACCCAAGAACGGCTGCAAACTCAGCACAAGGGATGAATCCGCCAGTACATCACTGACACCATGAGAGACGGCCGGTTATAAGAACAGGAAAAGGGACAAAATCCAAGTGACACGAATGTTAAAGACACGGCAGGTTAAAAAAAACAAAAAACAAAAACAAACCCCGACCCGGGGAACCAGGAGGAGCCTGCGTCTCCTGAAGCCAACACAGTGACCTCCTACAGCTGCCAAAACCCAGAAAAAAACAAACAAAAAAAGCCATTCCCACTGAAAAAGCCAGGTAGAAACTTCAGTTCATGTTACCATTCTTCAAAAGTTTCAGTGCATTTCCTAAGGTATGTACTGACAATATATGGATTATCCTTATCCATTTTTTTCTATATTAACCGGGTTAGGTCAGGGACCAGAGACATGAGGAACTTGGTGGTGGCTGTGGACCATGAAGACGAGGAAAGAGAGAAAAATCTCAAACTGTGGGGCGCAGGTAGTTTGTGAACGCACAGCTGGAGACACATGAAAGAGGAAAATCTCTGTTACGTCTTTATGATGAAAGTAGCTATTACAAAGAGGTGGGCCATCTTAAGTTTAACAATCTGCAAAACCTGTTTATTAAACCTCTAAAAGATTTTTTACAATAAGAATCCTCAGCGTAAAACTGCAAAGACTGAGTATCATCATCTACCATATATAATGTCATGAAAAGATTCAGAGAATAAGAAGAAATCTCTGTACACAAGGACAAGGACAAGGACAGAACTCACTACTGGAAGTTTGTGATCTTTGAGGCCACAGGTGTCACTGCAGTAAAAACAGTCTGAACTGAAATCACAGACCCGGGAACACCCTCAGCTTCAGTGTAAGAGGACGGTTTACTGAATCATCCACGAATGAAGGTCAAAGCTCTACCGTGCAAAGAAGCAGCAATATGTGAACAGTATCCTGAAGGGCCACCATCTTCCATCACCAAAGCCCATTTTAAAAAGTGAAAAAGCTGTCCTGCTCTCGGGTGAAACTGAATTTCAAATACTTTTCTGAAACTGGGGACGCCACATCCTACAAGATTAAAGAGAAGAAGGACCATCCAGCTTTATATGAACACGAAAGACAAATCTTGGTGGTTTGAAGGTGTTTTAATGTCTATGGAAAGGGAAGCTTGTAAATATAAAAGCATCATCCTGTTCCAAGTTGTTGTTTTTTTTTTTAAGATCCTTTGGGGTTTTAAAAGAAAAAAAAAAAGTTCATGAGATTTGCAAATAACTGCATTCTGTTTTTAGTTACAGTTTAAAAGTTGTTTGGGGGGGGTTGTTATTGTACACGGTTTTCCTGTTATTGTTTTGGTCCTTAAGCTGGTCACGTGAAGGTTTTGAGTAGGTTTTTGGAACTAAAATTTCAAAACTATAAATCAGTCTAACTATGGCTGCATGCACATGTGAGCACATGCCATTCCCTTAAAGCAGGCGGAAAACTCATGCTGCTCACCTCGTTGTACTTTGCACAGTTTTTGAAGATAAGACGGATGTCAGACACAAAATCCTGGATGGACTTGTAGTAGTTGGAGCTCCGTAACTGGAGCTTCTTCTTTACTTTCTTCAGGTCCATGGGCTGCTTAATGATCTTGTAGTAGTTGGGTACCTAGGATGAAAGAAAATAGGGCATGTTACGGTGATAAATATTTATGACTTTTTTTTTTGTGTGAGGTACAGTTTGGTTAGAGGTGATGTTAGAACTGATTTATGTTTGGTTATTTTTGCCACATGAATAATTCAAGCAGTTATTTGTTTTTATTTAATGTCTTTGTAATTGAAGAGTGAGAAAGAAGGGTAAATTAAAATAAATAAATAAATAAAATAAGGCTCTCTGATGGACCCAAAGAAAAGTGATGCGGTCACACAGGACGCGATCCAAACCACCACTCCTTCACTCAGAACCCTGAACAGCAGCCTACTCGAGGCTAAAATATGATGCAATGTAATGTAACGGAATAAAACTATACAAAATGGGTGAGATGAATAAATAATGCGTCCAAGAACAACAACCAGCAACATTCATCATTCACACCAGATCTTATAAAAAGTGATGTAAATGGAAATTTTCCCAGAACTTGAATTCAACTGGACCGAAGTTGCTATAAATCTGAAAACTTTTATCTGAACAGCACATTTATCACTCAGAAAAAAAAGTTAGTAATTTTTGACCAAGACAAGGTAAAGGCTTAGTGGGTGGTATTAGTGTGATAGTACAGGGGATGTGTTACAGTGAGGACCGACACAATTTATAATAAACCCTCAAGTTCAGCATCTAGACTGGAATACAATTAAAAATAAAAGAAAAAAAATGTGCTGATTTACCCTTTATTTTTTCAATACAGTTTCCTGCTAGCCTTTGAGTAAGTGTGGCTACTTGCATTAGTACCTTAACCTATAATTGCTCTGAAACTTTGATTAATCTCTTTCATAACTTTGAGGATCATCAGTCAAAAAAAAAAACAAAGAAAAAAAAAAACAAAGAAACAAAAAAAAGTTATTAGACAACCATCACACCTGTTTCCTGTAACTGGCTGCTAAAACAAGTGAACCCCCAAACTGCGAGAGGTTAAAAATAGGTATTTTTGGCTCCCTCAGTAGACTAATTACGTTAAT
>JAOWBL010000022.1:416067-434008 GCA_028564865.1 Zenarchopterus dispar | reverse complement strand
TGCTATTAGGTTTTGTAGTGTGTGTGAGTTAAACACATTTAAACACATGCAAAAATGCTTATTTCAGGATAAAAAGCCATAGAAACCCATAAAAACATGATCGCTATAAACAGATGACCTCCTCTATAGTGAGGGTTTAACGATAGAAAAATATCTATTAATGAAAAAAATCTGCAATATAGCTGGATGGCGAAAGGTGAAGCATGATGTTTGTAATGATTTAACATCCTCATGAAGTTAAATCATTTTTCTTTAGCAAAGTTGAACTTATGGGCCGTATGACTCTTAATATAACATTAAACGTTAATATTTTCTAACCAAACCTATCTCACATTTAACAAATGCTAACATTTATATACAGTATAAGTATTGACCATTTTAATTCACTGCAAAGGATAAAGAAGCTGTATTAGGTTGTAATCCATCAAACTGATGCATTTACAGACTTAAACGACATAACACTGACATCAGTTTTGACGGATTCCTCTTCGGGTCATGAACACCAGCAGTGTGAACGGTTTCTAGGAAAATAAACTGATTTTAAAGTAGTTGAGCCTCTTACCTGCCTCTGCTGCCTGTGCTGGATGTGCTGGAGGGTCGTGCTGGTGTGTGGGCGTTGGATAGACCTGCAGACACAGATGTTGGAGGTAAAACAGATGCAGACTTCTCAGAACAGCGTTTGAGACCGAGTCGTCAATAGCGAGGTGTCATTTAAGGCACCTCACGACTCGATTACGAGTCAGGGCGCTACGATTCGATTATTCAGCGATTATCATGATTTTCAATGAGTCTTTTTTCCCCTCATTCAGGATTTTTTTTTTATGTCACTCTGAGACTACGTCAGACTTTTAAACAAGGTATATTTGTCAGTACGCATTAAACAAATATATCTCCTTTATCTTTTATTTCTGTCAAACCACCAAATAATTCAACACATAAAAAGTTACCTGCAAAACTTTTGCTGTATGAAAAGCAATGTTTTTCAGATTTTTTCCAGGAAAGCAAAAAAAATTGCCTTTAGAAATAAATAAGACTTCTTTTAACCAAAATCCTTAGTGGTTTTCATATTTCTGTACTAGCAGTTTTATGCAAACAATCAATCAATCAATCAATCAATCAATCAATCAATCAATAAATCTCAGTCGGCTAATTGGATCTGAACCAACACAGCAGCTTTTCCAGAGTTAATAAATAAAAGATACCCGAACAAAACCTCAATGGGAAGCATAAATCTTGCTGTCCAAAAATCAAAGCTGCTTTAAAACAATATTCTGCAGCAGCATCTCCCATAAAACTTGTGAAAATTGGGTTTTTAAATAAATGATGGATGGATTTAAAAAAAAAAAAAAAGAACAAAAATCCATTAAATGATTTTAGGTCCTGTAAGTGCAACGTGGAGGAAAACGTGCAGCTACTCGTCATCACTGCTGTCTTCATCATCAGTCTCAGAGTTCTTGTGTAAAAAAAACAAAAAAAAAAAGAGCTGGTCAACACGCTCTGAAAAAAAAAAGATTTGATTCGCTCTCTCAGAGCTGTGAGGACGTTTTGATGATCCTTCCTCGATTGTTGTCTGGTTAGCAGCAACAACCGGCAGCTTCTTCACCTCCTCTAAACTGTGCTGTTGCATGCTTGTAGTGTTACCACCACATTAAATTCTGGTTTCACACAGCTTACAATTTCATCAACGCTCTTTCCATCGCCATATTCATAAAAGTTGAAAAGCTTCTAAACGCTAGCTTTTAAACATGATGAGTAAATCTCACGCCCAGAAACTTTAGCCAAAGAGTCAGCTGCCACCATCTGAGTTCCCCCTGGTCTGCTCTTTAAGGTGTCCAGGTAGCATGCACAACTTTTATTTTTGTTGTGTTCTTCTGTCGTTTAGTTGTTATGAAAAATAATCGTTTTTGAACATTTATAAATAGTCATGTGTCGCATCATGATGAACCTAATAATCAATGTATCTGTACACTCCTAGTCGCCACACTGTGTTTAAACTGTTTAAAGCTTACGCTTGGGGAGATGTTTCTTAAGTACCTTTGTCGTAAACAACCAGCCAAATTTTCCTCCCACATGTGACAGAAGTAAGCCACATGCTTTCGAAACCATCCCATCTCCATGGATGATGGATCATTCCACGTGTAGCTGCAGTTTGAGTGGTACAACATGGCAACTGACGAGTTCATCCTGAATTTTTTTATCTGACAAATCAAGGGTTTCCTTGTACATGAGCTAAAGTTTTGACCTTTTCACTTGAGCATATAGTAAACCCTGCGACACTTTGTGTCACAAACCCCGTGAAAGGGGTTCGTCTCTCTGAATAAGTGGGTACCTGATGAACCAGGAGAGAGCGTGGACAATCCAGGCGACGGGTTCATGTCCACTGAACCAAGATGATGCTGTGTGCTGGCTGTGATGTAACGAGAAAGGAGGTGTCCCAGGTTGCTGGAACCAGCATCTTCCAACTAATAATTTGGAGGAAAAAAAAAAACAAAAAATAAACATTTATGATGGGTAAAGTATCACCAAATAATCAGGTTACAGAAGATGCTGGTGTAGATTGTCAGTCATCTGTGTGATGGTAATTATAAAAAGCCAGAACAGATAACAACTGAACCGTTTAAATAAAAGTTTACAGGTTTTTCTGGTTCCTTGTGAGGGGTGAGGAGTTTCAGAGAGTTTCAAGAAGATAAAAATAAAAAAGCTTTTAAGATAAGAGATGTTTCTTCAAGATCCAAGAAAAGGAGTCTAGCTGCCTTCTATTACAAGGTTTTTTTTTAACCTTTTAATAGAAGTAATCCAATCATCATCATAATAATAATAATGATGATAACCCAAGACATTTTTTTTTTTGTGCCTAATGTCAAATCGGATTGTTTTACATGAGACTTCAACCTGCTACTCCAACTTCCTGCATGAATCACAGTAAACACACCAGTGCATCATTCTCATGGATATTTCTCTTTTTTTATTTCCAAAGTTTAATATTGTGCTGTTACCTGAATGGGCGGGATCTCAGGTAGGCAGGGAAGGTTCTCAGGATTGGTCACAGACGGAATGAGCTCGATGGGACCAATTATGGGGCTGGCAGGGCCGCGGTGAGCATGGGCACCGGCCATACTGGCACTGGTCGGACTCGTGGGATTGGCATTATGCAGAGATGCCACTGGGAAAGGACCGGCGTGTCCTGGGTTGGAATGCTACACAGAAAGAAAGAAGAGGAAAGAGGAAAAGAAGAGCACGCCAAGAGTGAAAGACGAGGGTGAGGATGAAAGAAAGGAGGACAGAAACAATCAGAGAAGTCACTCGATGAATTTCAGAAATAAAATCTGTGTAATGGAAACGGCATGGTTTCAATTATCATGCAGTTGAGTGAGCAAACATGCTGCACAAGCCACATAAATGACAAAGAAGGAAAAAAGTGCCAAACCCCTGATTGCAGTAAGAAACGAAACCTTTGGTGGCTCATCTCAGATTCTATAGACATCTGGACACAAAAGAAAAAGGGGCTGGATATAGTGGATGTTTCTCTTACCTAGTCTCACATGCAGGTAATAAAACGCACATTTTTTAATTTTATTTTTTCCCATACTGCAGTGCATCGAGCAAACAGCTTCACATGTACAGGTACATCGGTGAGGCAATGCTATGCAGACCTGTGTCATTTGCATCTTTCCCTGAAAACAACCGCTTCAGCCAGATTGTATTTTAAAAAAAGATGGGTGAATATGCATTTGAAGATAGTAACTTCACAAATGTACATTTAATTTGCATAATAGGGGAAATAGTTACCAGTAAAAACAAAAGCCCTGCTACAATCAGACTGAGGCTAAAAGTAAAATCAGCTGGGATCATAGTATATCATATGGAAATCTCTAAATCTAAAAATGTAACCAGTTTTGCATGTGATTTTAAATGCTAAAACTTCATGGTTGTGGCACTGTCAGTATTTTTGCATCGTTTATAGGACGTGTGGGTTAGTGTGTTGATCATAAAATATTTCGTTGACCTCTGGTCACTGCTGAGAGCTCTACTACACATCAAATGCTAAACATCCACACTGCAGGGATTTTATTTCAGTTTTGCTCAGAATCTATTTTATGAAATATGCAGGTGTTGGGGAATACAACAGTGCACGTCTGCTGTGAGTGATCAGACAACAGCAACTACAAATATCCTCTGCGACATCTAGCACAAAATAAGATAAAACATCCTCCCAAACATAGACATACAAAGGGTTAAGGGACTAAAAACATTTAGCAGTCTGGTTGCGGTCTTCAGTTAGTCTTTTGTTGGTGCTCTTTGAGCTCACTGGAATCTAGATGATTGATGGTAAGATTTCTGTCCACAATAAATGTTTTAATTTTAGTGATGACCTGCACTTAATCTACAGAGAGCATAAAATGACCCAAAAAAAATCAGTTTAATGCAATTTGAAGAATAATGATGCTTTTTTTTTTTTTTAAATGGCATTTTCCTACATTTAATAGCACACACAAAGGCAGTGATATTTCACTTGGATTAAATGATTATTTTAAATGTGAAAGCTTGGATACAACACTTATAGATTTCTAATGGGGTTTGATGAGCAAAAATCAGCCAAACTATTTTACTGAGCAAAATATTTACTTTTATACAAACTAAGCAAAAAAAAAAAAACCAACAAAAAAAACAAAAAACAAACAAAAAAAAAACATTATTTGAGCATAAATAAATAAATACAAGGAGAAACTGGGATGGTTACATATTTGTCAGCCACTAAGTAATTACCGACAATGTTGTTGTATTAACAATGAAATATTTTTCCATCTGTGTTCATGGTGAATAAAAAACAAAAACTGTCGGCTCCTGAACTCCTACAGATTAGTTCTGCAGGTAGAAAAAAAGTGAATATTTATTTTTATGCTGGCTGGTATTACCAAATGCATCACAGACAAAATCCAACAAAAGTGGGTAAATGCTCTTTTTTAAGTGGGTTGTTGTGCTGCTTCAGCCTCCCCTCTGGTATCTGTGCACTACCAGCAATTACACCAAAGCTGATCGTTTTTGGATAAACAGTCAACTACAAGCAACATACAAACATTTTACTTCCACGGAAGTGCTTTTCTACAGACCTGTCTCTGTAGCTGGGGCTGCATCAGCGAGGGATACTGCTGTCCGTTATGTCTGGGCTGAGCTGTGGAGGTCCGGCTTTGTGGTGGACCGGGGATACGCAAGTGGTGGGAGGAGGGGTACATAGAGGGACCGGGCCCACCGTTCATGCCACCGGGTCCTCTTTGGAGCTGCTGCATACTGATGAGTCGTGGAGGCTAATTTACAAAAAAAAAAAAAACACAATCTGAGCAATTAATGAATAAGCTTGATATGACAGAGTCATATGATTATAAACGCAAAACAACAATAATCACATGTTAAACATCTATCCACAAAAAGTAAACAAAAGGATCTGAAACAAACAATTCATGACTTAAGTAATGAGAAGTACGTTAATCCTTTTCTTGGTTCACATTTTAAAATTCTTTCATTCATTTCTAAGAAGTTGACAGGCCCATCACACAAAAAAAAGTTTTTAAATTCAATCGGTATCATGTGGTGGTGGTAAAGAATGGAAGAGATTTCTTCTTGTTTTTTGACAAAGTCATGAGAAGGATTTTCAGTTCCTAATTTCATAAACCAGAGTATGACAACTGAAAATGAAAACAAAATTAGGAACTCTGTATCAGTAAATGCATCTCCTAATATACTCAGTGCCCAGTTTTATAAGGTGTAAATTCGGTCTAAAGGTGTGAATTCGGACGTTATTTTCATACCTGCTGCTGAACCATGGGCGGACCTGCCTGTCTGGCATGCTGCTGGGACATTTGGGAAGCAATGCGCATTTGCTGCTGGATCTGCTGTTGGTGTTGCTGCTGCTGATGCTGATGCTGCTGCTGCTGCTGATGTTGCTGCTTCTGCTGAGCGTAGGCCGCCTGCTGCATGTGCTGCAGCCGGAGCTGAGCCAGGTTGATCTGTCCCGGGTGTTTGCCGGGGTGACCGTGACCTGGCGAAATAGGCGGCCCTGCCATCACATTGGGAGGCTGTGCAGGTGGAGGAGGCTTCTCAACTACCAAATTACCTGCGATTAGAATAAGATGCATTTTAATGATCCGAGTTTATAAAAATGTTTAAATGCATTACAGTCACATCAGGCTGATGCAATCCTTTCCCATCAAAGTAGTGGAGTTTCTTCCAGTATCTTCTACAGCTCCTCTGCAGCCTCCAGACTGTTGTAAACCAAAACATCTGATAAGAATAACTTATCTTTTTTATCTTACTTTGGCAACGTGTCCGCTTTTTCCCAGACAGGTAAACTTAATTAGTTTTGTTTCTTTTTGTCTGTGAGCTTTTGCTCTAATTCAGCTGAATTAAATAATACTTTATTAATCCCCAAAAAAAAGGAAACCATATTCTTGCAGTGTAACTTAATTAAGGAAATTAGATTAAATATAGTTACAAAATTAAAAAAAAAAAAAAAAATTAAATTAAAAAGAAACTTCAGGTGACAAAATGGGAATTGCATCAGAGCGAGAGAGTGGCATGAGGGAGGCCTCCAGGGAAAATAAGGAGTGAACCGGGGGGTGGGGGGTAGGGGTGGGGGGGGGGGGTGCCTGTAGCCTGGCAACAACTGAGCTGATGACATCACACAATACTGGTGAACTCTCTGTAGATGACAAGGACAGAAAGTCACAGCCAGGAAAAAAAAAAAAACAACCCACAACCAGAGCTTTCATCTAAAATTTTACTGGTGTAAAGTGTGTTAAATGTGCAGAACCCTCACTGAAAACAAAAACACCAGATGGTACATCCAAGGTGTTTTACCCACTAGAACCACTTAACCCTGCCCCCCCCCAAAAAAAACTACCATAGCAACTTTATTTATAATGCACGTTAAAAACAACCACAGCTGAAACAAAGTACTGCACATAGCTGAAAAGTAAGAACTAAATGGGCTTATAAGAAACATAAAAACAGATCAAATAAAAAAAAACATGACGTAAGGACAATTTTAATTCAACCCCATTAAGACCAATTAAAATAGTTAAGATTAAATGAGGAAACGAAGTATTGCTGAGGTTAAAAGCCAAAGAATAAAAATGGGTTTTAAGACAGGTTTTAAAAGTGGACAGTGGAGGGGTGTCTCTAATGTGCGAGGGTAGGTTGGGGGAGCAGCAACAGGAAAGTCCCCGTCCCCTCTGAGGTTCCTCCTAGACCTCGGTACCTGCTTGAGCAGCAGGTCAGCAGATGTGAGGGACCGAGAAGGCGAACAGGCGTCGCAAGATCATTTAAGCATTTAAAAACAAACATAAGAATTTTAAAATGACGTCAGGATGCGAGGACAGGGGTGATGCCCTCACTTTTATGGGTACCAGCAGAACCTCATGGAGGACTGTTACACTCAAAAGGCAAATGTCAGTGGCATTTCTGACCAGTCCAAACAAAAAACCCCACACAAAGCCAATCAACAAATTCAGCATCATCAGAGACAGCAAAAAGAGGGAAGAAGCTTCTCCTACCTAGATTTACCACATTTTTGGCCCAGAATGTGGGGTCACAAAAGAAGCGCACAACTCCATTGGACTGCGGTGCTGGCTCCATCCTGGCCTTGAAGAGATGCCGGAGCTGGAACATGATCTATGAACGCAGAGAAAATAATGTTCTTCTGTTACAGGGTAGGACCATGTGAGACAAACACAAAGCAACTTTGTTTAAATGTCTTTTGAGAGCACCTAGATAATACAATCCCACTAAAACAAGGCGTCATCTCAATTATCTTGTTTAAAAAGGTGAATTCACCACCATTCTTGGTTTTAGAGTTTAAAAAACAAAAAAAAACAAAAAAACTACATGCACATATTCCAAGGAAAAGAAGCCAGATCTGCAAACTTCAAAAATATATCAGGAACTGCCTTGGTCAACAAGATTACAGACTTGTGGTTTTAAATTAAACCAATATCAGTGCTTCCCAGAAAGAAGGAAAAAAAAAAAAAAAAAAAACAGATTATAATTGTGTCTGTTCCCCTCACTGTCTATATTTATATGAGTATTTACAGTTTTGTTTTGTTTTTTATGACAAAACATTACATAAGGAGCTTTTATGTTTCCCGTCTCACTCACATTCACCCCTTGGTGAGCTGCCATGTGGGTTCCTTGTTTCTGCCATTTTATGAAAAGACTGCTATCAAATCAAGTCTGTGGTAAAACTGACTTTCCCTGTTTTTTTTTATTAAAAAAACAAAACAAAAAAAAAAAAACCCTGCATATATATTAATGGTTAGTGCCATAATTTGGCAAAACATTTCACAATCAGATACGTATGCATTTTGGTCTTGCTGCAGATGTTAGTATTTTTTGTGCACAGGTCACGTTCACTTTCCTTATATTATTTGTGCACCCATATTCTTATTACAGTAAGGCATGAGGGCAGTGTCTAAGCTTTCCTCACGTCAAGACCACCCAAAAACACTGGATGAGCCCTCTAACAGCAGGTAGTTCAATCATAAATAGTGAGAGCTATGCAACATACAAGCTTATGTTCAAGAACTTTTATCTAAATATGAAAAAATATGGTTTTGTAAAGTAGCCGTTTGTATCAGAAGCTGTGTAAGTCCGACTAAAAAGTAGCCAAGATGGCTGCTCGGTATCAATGTAACAGGTCTGATGAGACCGGTTATGCAACAACAAATAAGACAACACACACTTATATAACTGGGAATGAAGTCTAAAATACGCCTGTCTATCAATTAGAAAACCAGAAGACATAGGGAATGAGAAGGAATCGACAGCATCAATACATTTTTCTAACAAGTCATAAATTGTGTTGTAATCAATTCAAAGGCCTCTGAGCAGTCTATCCTAACGGAGTAAAGCTACAGATGAACCCGTGGTTTTTAGAAGGAAGGAAAAACATGCAAATCATGCATGGTGAAAATGTACAGTTAAAATTAAATCAGATGGATGTTGTGAAGTGACAAATTCTTTTGATTTTACAGAAATACTGTTGGACATCAGGAGTTCATCTTTTGTCACATTAAAAAGGTTGCTTGTTTAACTTCCATGACAGATGTGACCTGCATAAATATTATCCAGAATCTCTTGCCTAAAGTTTATATAAAAACAATTTTTATAATTATCCAAACTAATGGAATATATTTCTATGGAGTACCACAAAATATATTCTACAACTCCATCAGCGATCACACAAAAATCTATTCATGCAAAAAGCTTGAATATTTTTTGTCTTATGCTGATAAATTTATCAACTTTAGCTCTTTGTCCCTCTAAGGATTTTAGAAAGCTTATTTAAAAAGAAAACAACTTGCACAGTATAACAATAATACAAAGCACATTCTGCGTGAGACGGTCACTTTCGCCGCTCCTTGCTGCTTCGAGCAGAGAGAAAGAAAGAATTCACGTTCGTGTAGCACCACAATGATCTTAACAGATGTTCAGAGTATGTGGCGGCTGATTACTGAAAGAAGAAAGAAGTGAGAGAAAGAACAAAAATCTGCACAACAGCTGTGGTAGAAAATTGATATGAAAAATTATCACTAACCATGAAGACAATGTAGTTAGATTACAAGCTCGACTCTGCTTTCAAGTCAAAGTGATCCCACAGGTAATCTTTCCCTGATTTTTGACTCTTCGTGCTCTTGCAGTATGACCTTTATTTCCACTCGCTCAGTCATTACTGTTGTCATTAGTTAACTATTAGAAACCAATGTTTCTCAAACCAGAAATGACCCTTTTAAAGCCTTTAACCGTTGAGTACGTGGATTCTGAACAAACATACCGGCCTCTTGCTGTAGAGGAACGCCGTGCTGCTGCCAGACGTGATGGCCCAGTGGCAAAAGTTGAGCACATGGTGAATCTGCTGGGCGAGTTGGGTCGTGTCCTTGTGCTGAGCCACGAGCCTCATACTGCGTTCTTTTGTCACAGTCTAGAAAAGAGACGGCAACGTTTTTGTCAATAATCTGGGATTCAAACAGTCCATCAAGACGAGCTTGTACAAAGAGTTCAGCATTAGCCTACAGATTGGTTATAATTTTTATTGAGTGATTAAAATGTAAATTCCTACAGTTCAGACTAACAACTCAAATCCAATTTTTTTCAGATGCATCTACCTAGATTTGTTAACAGTCTGAACATATGAACAAAACCATATGAAAAAAAATTAACTCAGAATTTAGGAGGTAAAAAAATTCGGCCTTAGTCGGCAATGTGACAGCATTTAGAAAAAAAGACCGCAGACGTATGACTTGTTTGGACAGACGAGTTAAAGTTTCTTTCTAAAGAGAATATGGCAGCATGGATTCGATTAACATTATTTATCTGGACAAACCAGTTATAAGACTTATTAAACTGCGTCCTTTGGACAGACGAGATCAAAGTGAGCAGGACCTGTCAATCTGCAGCGCCACGTTTGGTGAAAACCAAACAACTTATCAGCTACACATTAGCATACCAACTGTCAAGCACAGTGTTGGAGTGTGATGATCTGGGTCAGGACCCGCGTGCCCTGCAGTCTCCGAGTTGGCAATAACTCCTCCGTACATCAGCGTATCAAATATGAGGCCATCTGTCTGACAGCTAAAGCCTGGCTGAAACTGGGTCATTTAACAGGGCAGTGATCTAAAAGCAAATCTACAAAACCACGGCTGAGTAACTCCAGACCTCCACATGAAATAAATCCTGTGGGGCCTTCTGAAAGCCGTTTCAGCAAACCTTAAAACAATTAAAGCAATGTTGAAAATAAGAGTGAGTCAAAAAAAAATGGCACCATGACGACGGGAGACGATGACATCATCATACAGAAAATAATTACTTCAAGCTATCCTGTTAAATGTGGTTCTACAAGTTACTGAATCATGGACTGTATTTTTTTTTTTACCACAAATTTCTTCTGCATTATTTTTTTATTATTAAATAACAGCAATGAGTAACATGTCATATGTTGTTCATTATAAGCAAAACTGCAAAAAAAAGTTTCATGACTGTATGTTAGTATTGAATCAAGCCTGTTCAGACAATCAAAAATGTAGCATTTACATTTATAATTTTCCACTGCATTATGAAAACCTCGTTACTCTCTTACCTCCAACTGCTGCAGCAGAGACTTCCCCTTTTTGTTGATTTCATTTATAAGAGTAAATACTGCTATTTTGATCTCGTGCTCCACCTTCCTGTGCGTCTCATTCAGTTCTTTTAACCTGCATTTTTTTTAAAAAGAGAGGGAAAAAAACAGTTTATTTCACATTTAGAAATACCAGTCAGCAAAGATATTCAGAAATTGTCTGACGAACGTACAGAAATTGGAAAACAGTCACGAAAGACTCACCTGCTTTGCACGTGAGATAAAGAGTAATGTACATAGTTCTTTTTTTCTTGTAGCTTAGCCATGTTGTTCTCAATGACTCCTTTGAGGTTCTGGAAAGCTTCTTCAAGAAACTGGTATCTGAGAGAACAGGGATGACAACAATCCATGTTCAACGCACTGATTCATTTTGATCCTATGACTTAAAGAGAAAAAGAAAAAAAATGTTCTCTTAGTTGCGAATGCCAACATTTTGTCTCTGTATGTTCTCAAACATAATGCATAAATATCATTTCTGGCTGTCAAGTTTACAAGAGTATATGAGTAAATTATCTTTTTTGTGGTGTGAAAGAGCATTACTCATCTTCTTCAACACATAAGTTTATAATTTGTCCTGTCCCTCAGTGTAAAACCACAAAATGATGGAATAAAGACTCAGTGTTCACCAATGGTTTCAATAACTTCTTGAATCAGATTGGGGATGGGAGGGACAAACATCTCCTTTTGTGATCAGACATCAGATCTTGAACATGTTTGAGGATTATAAATACACACATGGACACTATCAAACATAATCCCAGGACATATCAAGAGATGTTTCCTGCCTCTACCCTTTTGTACCCGATACTGAAATTTCTTCATAAGCATTAAACATAGGATCAGTCCCCAACGAGTCTCACATTGTCCTCAACCCAATCACTTCTCATAGAGTCCAGATAAAACAGGAGGGTTGTGACAGAAAGAGAGAGACTGTAAAAACCTACACCAAAATCAATATTTGGAACATCATAATCCACTGTGGCAATCCTCAAAGAGGAACCTGAAACCTGAAAGAAGTTGCTTTTTTAGGGATATTGTTTAAAAAAGAAACAAAAGGCTGATTATTTTGCACAAATCAAGCATTTAAGAGTATGTTAAACCTGTAAGATATTGGTTTTAAATCATTTTAGTATGTTGTGAAAATTGGTTACAAGCAGCTTCAAGAGTGGATATCTTCTGACCAATCCAAAATTTATTTATTTTTTAAATTATAATACCTTTCTGGATGAAGAAGCATTAAGATGATGTTTAACAAAAATCTGAATAACTGACTTGATCCCCAGAGGGAAACTGAGTGAGAAGATATGTGTGTGTGTGTGTGTTGGCTTACCTGTGCTCCTTGTGCTCTAGAAGCTGACAGTCCCGACAGGTCAATGTGTCACATGTCTCACAGAAAAGTTTGAGTGGTTCCTGTTTGTGTATTGGACAAAACACGGGCCTCTGTCCTGATGTACTGACGGACTCTGTTGACACACAGAGGACATAAATAATGCTAAAAGATGACACAAGAACAAATGTTAGAAAAAAAATAAAAGAAAGAAGAAATGAGTTACAAGAGTGTGAAAAAGCATTAAAGCCTTATGCAACAGCTATCACAGTTATTTTGAAATCATTTGATGCAATAAATTACTGCAATCAGAGGTCATCTCTCTGTTTACATCCTCTTGAGGTTTTCTGATGAGCTTTTATTTATTAAAGTCTGCTCTATGATTTTTGAAGACATTTTCAGTGTGAATTTTGATTAAGCTTAAATATTTTCTGCGGGTAATATTTTCTGGCCCTCTTTGATATCAGTTACGATGAGTAGCCATGACAACGGGTAAGTTGTTTACATGAGGAGCGGCTGATTGAGCCTTCCAAAAACGAATTATAAGACCAAATACAAATTATAAGACCAAATTATAAGACCACTGGGAATAAGACCAAATCCAAGCAACTTGGAGAGAGAAAAAAAAAAAAACGACATCAGAAACGCCTGACTAAGAAGCAAAGACTGACAAGGGGCTTTCAACTATTTAAACCACCAACTTCCAGAGAAGATGGTGACCAAAAAAAAAAAAATCTGTGACAGCTTTGATTTTAAGGGAAAAATATCTGTGAATTGATGCTTTAAGAGAAAGGACATTTTAAATTACGACATGAGGAGAGAAAAACAACAATCTATTTCAATCAAGATGGAAAAAAAAAAGATGACTGCATTGCACCAAGTTTATTGTCCTAAGCCTCATCAGTATCAATGATCTGTACATATGCCCCTTATTCTCTGTAAACCTGACTTACTTGTATTACACCCCACAGCCCCCCAGAATTAAATGTGAAGTGTGAATTTAGTTAAAGAGCACTTCCTTTACAATGCAATGGGATATGTTGGGCTTTCTAGTACTTAAATCCAGTCTGATCTGAGAGCTGTTAAGTAGATTTCCGCTGTAAAAACCCTCTTAACAGACGGACAATTGTAACTGCAGGTCCATCAGTGCACCTCTTCCTGCTCGGACATTTTGATGGATCCACATAAATTGGAAAGCAACTTCTATAAAGCGACGTGCAGAAGAAAGACTATGAAAGCAGCAGCAACGCTTAGGAGAGTGCACACTCTACTGCAGTATTTGTTCTTGAAGATTACTGGCCATATTCATACATGGACTCACCAGGTCAGTTTTGAAGTCAATACTATGTAGCCGACTGGGAAATTTCCTGAAAAGGCTCCTGAAAGGCAAGTTAGTGGTCCTCAATGATCTAACGTGCATCCAGCCAGAACATGTCTGGAAAATCTCTGGGGTACATCGCATTTGCAGAAACACATTTCCATCAATAGTTTCTATGTCATTTTTCACCATTTGAGGTTTGATTGCCACTCTGTTGGGGGCCTCGTCTCACTCTGCTATGGCTGGATAGCACCAGAGGGGAGCATTTGGGCCACATATTCATCCTGAGGCGAAGTATAGTCACCCCAGTTAGAAAGTACCATCTGATCAGCAAAGGATGGTGCACCATCACCATGACAACAGCTAGTCAGTATAATCATATGTACCATACTTTAACCTCAATTTGTCTCCTTAAAGTTTTTTTTCCCCTTTTCTCTCGTAGTGAATAATTGACTTCTGCTTTATGAAGCAGAAAGTGCTCTTACCAGACACAGCGTCGGCATCCTCTTTTGTCCGAATTTTGTGGTCCTTGGTAATTTTAACTCTCTGGTGGGCCTCAACGCAGGTCTTACAAAGCCACTCTCCACACTCAACACAAAAGCCTATGGTCCCAGCGTTGTCTTCACAACTTGTGCAAACCTTGGAAGGATACCATAAAACACAAACTGAAAATGACTTTACATATAATCAAAAGTCGATGCAGCCTCTTATGCAGCCTCTTATGTGTCCACATCTCCAAACCCTTAAAGATGCTTCTGGTGGTGAAATGAAATAAATTGATTAAGTTGTTTCCTTAAAAAAAAAAAAGGTATTTCTTTTAATTTCAAGCACCAATGTTGTCAAATCATCATCTCAGGTGCATATGAAATGAAGGAGGAGGAAAAGAAGCCTCCTCCCATCACCAGCTGGAATGAATAAATCATATTTTACACAAGTTAGTTTTTATTGCACAAACTGGAAAAGTATTTATTAAAATATGTTTCTATCTACTGGGATTTTTTTAATAAGAAGATTTCTTAGTTGTCAAACCAATTATTTTTGCCTATTTCCAAATTACCCTTTTACAGTTCAACATTTTACAACTTTTATGAATCTTTGCCCTAAAAAAAGAACAAAAAAAAACTGTTGCATGTCACAAACAGCATTAATTAATAGAAGAAAAAACATACAAAGTCTTGCAACATGAAAGTAGAATAACACATTTAGGAGAAACCAAATCTCTAACCTTTCACTGCTGTCAAGACGTTTATCCGAGGAACCGAAACAAAGCTCTCAGGAGCTGCACAAAGCTCACTTTTAGACTGGTTTAAAAAACTGAGGATTTTAATTTCTATCATCACAGCCATAGACGGCAGGCTCAAGTGAAATTGTTCATCAAGAAGCATTTGCAAACCATGTTTACAATATTGAAAACAAAACTTCATGGTTCAACATAGGACCAGCAATACTCATCTATGTCCACATAGTAATCAATTAACCATTTAAAAACCACAACATTTCCATTTTTCAATACAGGACATACATTGGACTCAGTATGCCTTTGCATATGATTTGGGGGGAAAAAAAAACAAAACAAAACAAAACATAGTGACAGCATCAGAGCCATAAAAGCCAATAAATTTCACATACCTGTGCAGCTTTTTCATCGGACGTGCTGGTGGCCTCAGTGGTATCTTTGACAAAGTAGTTGTCAATAATGTCGCTTTGTTTGTAGCCCTGGTGGCAAACTGAGCACCGCATTACATTCACTAGAAACAGAAAAAAACAAAAAAAAATTATAATTAAAAAAAAAAAAAAAAAAAAGAGAGACACAGGTCAAAGGTCAAGCCTTCAAATTCAGCCCTTAGCCATGTTTTATTGATGACTGATCTTTGAAGAAATGTTGAAACAAAGCCGAAGCAGCAGTCAGTCACCATCAAGGACAAGACCATATGTTAACCATTACCTGACCTATAAAGCCCCTTCAAACTCAAAAGAAGGGTCATACTTCAAACAAAAGAGACCTTGAGCTGACTTTCTCCTAATTTCCTTTAGTTAAATTCCTGTTATTAATAAATCTCAGCATAGTAGGAAACCATGCCTATTCATAAGAGCTAATTGGTTTAGCTTTGGTCTCCAGAAGAATCAATTTCATTACCCTTGACATTTTTATTAAAATATTAAATCACTTTCCAAGCAACGACTGCTCCATTTAATCACTTTATTTGGATTTCTAAACAGAATAAGAGGAATTACTCCTATAATCATAGACGCCAACAAATAATTAGTTCAGTGCATTAGCTTTTCAGATTAATTTCTTAAGTCTAATATTAGTCACAAGATTAAACTTCAAATAAATGCTTTAATTAAGTCAGCATAATGTATTGCCCCCTCCTCTATCCCCATAAACTCCATAAATCCTCCCCCAAAGCCAGCCTGCTGAGGTAAAAACCAGTGCGAGCCGGTTTAAGCCGGTTTACACCGGCTTGAGCAGCACACAGATGGTTTGTGTAAGCTTCAGCTGCACTGGTTCTTGTGTGATGGTTGTGGAAGCAGCTGGACTGGGACTGTGTTGAGAAGCCCATACAACCACACACACACACACACACACAACCACACACACACACAACCACACACACACACACACACGTGTGCAAGAACACACACATACCGCACAGATGTCTCTTTGAACCGGAGAGCACCGTGCTGCTGCTCCACAACTTTATATCATATACACATGCATAAACAAACCCTGTTTTTAAAAACCTTAAAAATGGGATTAAAAGAGGATATGCTAAAATAAATTATTTTCAGACTATTACAGATATGGTGGAACCAAAACAAAAACAAAAACAAACAAAAAACAGGGTAGTGGTTTGTAGGACACTGACCTAGTTTTTACGTATGTGCCAAATGTCACTGGTACGATAAGACCAAAACAAGCTACAGATGTCCCTTGAACCAAAATAACCTCCACGTTAGGAATAATTTAAATATTACACTTAATCACGAGTAGTTTATTTGGCTTTGATAACCAATCGATAAACCATAATGCCATATAAGAAACTAGCCCGGTCAGTCAGATGCATTTACCGTAAATTCTGGACTATAAGCTATCCGCTACTTTTCCCCCACACTTTGAACCCCGCGGCTTATACAAGGATGCGGCTTATCTATGGATTTTTCTTCGCTAACGGCCATCAGGGGGCGCAGGAGGTGCAAAAACGAGACAGACACTACAGGTCCATGTAAAGAAGAAGACACTAGTTTTGGCAGGTGGGTGTGGCTTATAGTCCGGTGCGCTCTATAGTCCGGAAAACACGGTATTTCTTAAAAACTCTTGTGAAATGGTCTGGTGGACCTCCCATAAGTCCACAGGTAGGAGAACGTGAACAACCAACAGTGGGCTTGGGAGCTTCATGAGGTGACCCATTCAGGAACATCTCACAACTGCTGTTTAAAATAACCAAGATGCTCACAGATTTGCTGGTAGCATCTTGGATCAACAAGTTGTTATTGTAAAACTGACAACAGTCAACCAGCGTTGCACATCACGTGATGCTTTTAGTTCATACTGATCTGGTTGTTATTTCTCTGATTTGTTGTACATCTATCCAAAGTGCCCCAAGGCACCTTTTTCTGTCTCCGTTGGTACTTTCCCCTCAAATAAAAGTTAAATCCAGACAAATTAGAGCAATTCTTTGTATTAAAGAGAAAAACGATTAGGATTAGGATGGCTGGCCATGCTAATAAGAAAACTGAATTAGTTGTATTGTTCACATTAGAGCACAATTAAGGTTCTGAATTAATGCAATTCTGTATCACAATCTATCTCTGTCCATCCATCTATCTATATCTCATAAATAAATGACAACACCATATAAACAAGCTTTCACCAGCTACTAGGATTACACACATTTTGCAAAGATTATAAACTCGATGGAGGCAACGGTCCTCATGGAGCCACCCTGGGTTCAAGTCCCAGCTGTGACCTTTGCTGCATGACTTCCCTCTCTGCCCTGCTCATTTCCTGTCTGAATACCATCAATATAGACTACTAGAGCCATAAAACTATAAGAAAAAAAAAAATATATTACTGTTATCTACACATTTAAAAAATAAAAATCAACAGTTGTGGCCAGAAAAATCA
>JAOWBL010000022.1:393875-415967 GCA_028564865.1 Zenarchopterus dispar | reverse complement strand
AATTTCATGTTGTCTTTTGTTCTTTTAACAGTATGGGACTCCAGAAGTGGAATTTCTACATCGCAACAATTTATTTAGAGAAATTAAATCCATTAAAAGAAATTCATCCTAAACTGTAGTAAAATAAATACAAGAGAGCTTTTTAAAGTTTTTTTTTTACTTGAAATAATAATATTGAAGATAAAAGATCATTAAAAAATTTTTTTTTTAAAGGTTTGAGAAGTTTAAGAAGTTTAAAATTTCTAATTTAAGATAAATTTTGTGATAAGTTATGGTTAAGCACTGAGGTAAGATTGGGGTTGTATCTTAGAAAAGAAGGGTAGGGAAGGATGGGTTTGAGTTTGAAGTTAGGGTTGATGGTTATAGTTAGGGGTTGAGGTTGGGATTGAGGTACGGATTGGGATTTGGGTTGTGGGTAAGGGTAGGATTAGGGGTTGGTTTTAGGGTTGGGGTTGGGGATTAGGGATGAGGTTTAGGGATGAGGTCAGGGGTAAAGTTAGGGGTTGGGTGTGGGGGTAAGGTTAAGGGTTTAGGGATAGGGTTTGGGAAAGGGTTGGGGGTAAGGTTAGGAATAGGGTTGGGGATAGGGATAAGATTGCATTAGAGGTGAAGTTAGGGATGAGACTGGATTAAGTGTGGGTGTGAGGACAAGGTTAGGGTTGAAAGTGAGGTTAAGGGTGGAGTTGGGGTTTAAGGAAAACTGAGGAAGGGAGAATGAGGGAAAGGAGATGGTGAAGTGAGGGAGGGAAGAGATGGAATAGGAAAGGGAAGGAATGAAACAAAAAGTTAGTATTGTTTCTTGTTTTTATTTAAAATGTTCTGTGTACTAATATGTCCTTTACATTTTTGTTTCTATTGTAAGGAGAGATGATTCTTGAATTTATAAAGGCATCCTGATGACCAAAATAAAACTTTAGAATTCTGTTTTAATTTGTTATGGAAAAATAAAGCAGTTGATGAATATTTGGATACTATGGGTATAATTGTGGTATGTTGTTTGTTCTCTGTTTGTTCTTGTTTTAAAAAGTTTTTAAGACAATTTCTTAAGAAGGATCTAGAATATGCTCTTTTTTGTAAAGTTGTAAACAATATTTCAACAGCAGCCCAAAAGTGTTCTTCTTCCAAACGGATTTTTTTTTAATCTGAGGAGTTGTGATCGAATGGGACCTTTAAATGTGTGTTTGGGATGACATTTTGCATGGTTTTTTCATTAATGGTGTTAAATGTGTTGCCTTGTTGAGAGAAGAAATGAAAGTGTGTTTGTAATCCTGATAATTTATTGGTACAAACTGATCCTTTGAGAGCCATCTGAGATGTGAAAGATGGGAGATAGTTTTAAGAAGATTTGACTGCAGCTTGCTATGAGATGGGGATAAACACACTCTCACTTCTCTTTTGCCACTGCCGTCTGCTAATCCATAAGTCACTCCACCATTTAGCTGTAGCATCAGACCTCTAAACCTGAAGAGCAGCATGTGGGTGGGTGAGAGGCGTGTGGGGGAGGACTAATAGTTCTAACATCTGCTTATGGAACAAGACTCTGCTCTCTCTCGCACACACACACACATATGGCAGGGGGCCAAATAACAAAATCTCAGCCAGGGTCACAGTGGGCACTCGCTGATCTTCTTTCAGAGGTCCACTCACCACAGGATTAAAATCATGCTGTTTGTGTTTTTGTCTAAAAGTGTTTGTTCAGTTTTTGTCTTTTTGGCATGGGGTACAAATTTAAAGTACAATTTTGTTTCTTCTGAAAGGCTGCATGAACCACAATGACAAGGGGTAATAACTACTATTTTACGACGACTGGAAGAAAAAGAGTCTCTAATCTTTTTTTTACATAATATTTATAGTACTAGTCACAACTTTTTGACTGGTGTTAACAGTTTGTGCATCTTCTTCTGTGGAAAAAAGAAAATTATGTTTATTGTTTCTTTAATATATTAGTGTGCAAGTAATGTAAATATATAAATTGAAAATGATGACAAAGTTGTTCATTTGTTGGGGTTTTCTACAAATTACAAGTTGCAAAACAGAAAATTAATATTTGAAGTTGTGGCTACTGGTTTGTGGTTTCTTTATTTTAACTCCAACAAAGCTGTCTTTTCTCTGTTTTAAAGACTTGAAATAAGATTTTTTTTTAAAACCCACCATTTTCTGGCCATGTGTCTCATTAAACTTATGAGTTTTAAAAAGCAATTGTTAATATTCTATGTGAATAAACATTTTGGTTGGGACTCTCAAGGTGAATTTCTGAGTTAGGTGCTAAAGAGCAATTGAAAATTTAAAAAAAACCTTAAAGATGAATTAATGAAGTAGCCCAGATATGTCATCCAGCTCAGGAATACCAAGCTTTCACCCTGGAGAAGAACCTGCAGGAGAGACTTGTCATGCTTGGTGGTCAAGCCTTTGCCCCATGAGTCATATATATAGAACCCCTGCAGTTTACTTAAGGTGGTGTTGAAGAAGAAACCTTGGAGATCTGATAAAACCAGCTATTGAGGCCTGCATAATTATATTACTTGTGGAAAAACAACCTTAGGTGAAACTGGCATTTGTGACATAAATGTCACATCACTGGTTTTGAAATAGACTGAACTCTTCAAGAAGCTGAGAGTTTAACTCCATTTAACTCCAGCAAAGGTCACCTCAGCACAGGTTCTGGACACAGTCTTATTCAGACATACTCTGCAACTTGAATGGTGCACCAAATACCATCTATGTTGAGATTTTCAGCAGGTGAATATAAAAACATATTTTACATATCTCTACTCGAATTGATCCAGGATTGAATTGATATAAAGATTTTTTGTACTGATATGATGATCAGATATGATATGACATCTCCTTGACAGACAAACATATAGTGTTTTAGAAAGACGTGACCACAAAACATATGAAATTGCTACATTTCACGAATTGATGTATGTGTCATTAGAAATACTATATCTACACCTTCAAGTTTTTGGATTTAAAAACCCAATTTGAAAGGGCTGTAATCTTCCTTTGAAGGTACTGATATCACTTACATGGGTTTTTGTTGTTGTTTTAATCTTAACAGTTGTGGTGGAACTACTCATGTAATTAAGCAGTAAAGTTTTGAAATACCAAACATAACAGGAGCTTCTGCTCATGAGAGCAAAATTTGTAGATTGGTCATATTTACTTTAAACATCTTGATTAATCATTTTTACTTAGTGTAGAAAGGCATATATGCTTCCTCTTAAAATTATGAAGTTTATAGTATCAATATCACTAACATTAATCTAACACCACAATAGAATAATATTAGCAGAATATAATTTTCATAGCACTATTAAAAACATCTCAGGTGTCCTTAAATGTTTCACACACAACATCAACATCAAACATAAAAATCCCAAGTTAACTGATGAATAAGCACACATGGAGAAGTGAGGACAACTTAAAGTAAATATTTATTGTAAAATTCTTTCCACTCCAGCTAACCTGTTGCAGTGTTCTGAAGTTTGGTTTTTTGAACATTTTTAAAACCACCTGCATTTACTTTTTGTTTTCAAGGATCATCTTTTCATTTCAATTCATGCTTTTCCTTCCTTCAGCCTTGGTGAAAGCAAGATAATTGATGTTCCTAAATATACCATATTTTATAAGGATAATAATTGACTGAAGCCTTTCCCCACCACCCAACAACACAGTTTAAAACCTTGAAATCACACTCTGTAAGAGTATTTCTGAGGTAACTGAGTAATTCAGAATGTTTTATTTTTATTTCTTACCACTCACAAATACAAGTACAAGTACTGGCTTATGTAATCCATGTCTTCTATTGATTGAGCTACTCTCTGAAGAAAGATTGGAAGTCTGAACACAAAGGAACAGCTGCAACTCTGCACTTTGACCCCTCCTGCTGAAATCATCCTGTCTGATGTGTTCACTTCTCAGCCTTCAGCTCAAAGTAAAAGTAAAACCTTTCTTTACGTCCCACTGCTTCAGCATGTATGAGGAAACATTAATTATGAACAACAACCAGAAAAAACATGACTATTTAGCTGAATATGACATTTACTTTATATTTCTCACATTTAATTAGACAACAAAGTCCTAGTCCAGCTGTCTGCAACCAGACAATTCATAGCATGACCTACAAGGCCAGAGACAACTGGGTTAATGCTCATTACAATACATTCATTGGTAAGTATGCAAACAGAATAACTTTAAGCCTTAATCAAGAAAGGTGATTCCCTCAGACCATGTCTCAACTCAAACAGCATATAGATGATTCATTATTCACATTTAAAAAGCAGTTTTCACTGGTGAACTCTAAGCAGTTAACCCTAACTCATTATGGTGGTAATATTGACGTATTCAGGGCCTTTTGAATTCAAGTCTAGTATTTGTATGTCTATGATCAGCCCTGCCTCCTTTGGCTGTGATTCAGTTCAAAAAGAAACATCCTTCAGTTGTGTCTGATTGGTGTAGTTAAGTAAACAGTAACAGCAGAGTGAGCTCATCAGATGGAGGGAGGCCAAACACTCTGCTCACAGTCGATGACAGAGAAATATCTGATTTGAACTGTACAATCTAACATACCCAGAGCGATTTGAGTTTAAATCAAAGTAAAGCTCATTTATTATTCCCATAATGTGGGAACTTTAACATTCCCATAGAAAGCCTGAAACTTGGCTCAACTTCTAAAGCGACCAAAACTGTGTCTGCCACTGAAAACTATTGTAAATCCGCAGTAGTTACTAAGTCACTATCTTGAGCTGGATAGTGACTTAGTAATATGCCCTTTCCAAGCAGACTGGACTTTGTTCTCCTTGTTCTTGCCAAGGTTTTCTCCGACTTCCTCCCATTGTTATTTGGTTCTGTCCATAAGAGTGCTTATGGTTGTTTGACTATGTGTGGCCCTGTGATGGACTGGTGACCTCTTTCATGGTGTATCCCTGCTTTTAGCCTGAGAGCTGTGATAGACTCCAGCAGATCCTTGTGACCCTGAGCAGGAAAGTGAGTATAAATAATGAATTATTTGGAAGAAGAGTCTGTACAAATATTGGATACCATCACCGGAGAAACAGTCTGCTTTTAATCAAGTTAATAGCAAGGAGATGCCAAGAGCTCCAACCTGTCCAGAAACATTGTTTTTCCCATTGGGAACCACTTAGAAAGATAGCTTCAAGTCTGAAACATGATTCAAAAACAGGTCTGACTATTCCTTCATCAATGAATTCACTAAAATCCCCTTTCTGCTACTTCTAATCATGTCAACAGCTGCAGTTATATGTATAAGAATAATATTTAATCTATTAATCAAACATCTGACAGCAATATGAATATAATCATTCTGACTTGCAGCAAAGTTCAGCCAGGATAATTGACATATTCAAGTTTATCTTGGTTTTGTGAAGATGTCCTCAGGTGAAATAAACAATCTCATTCACTGATCTAAAAAAAAAAAAAAAGATGTTACTGTTATTCAAATCACATCAGTCTGCTGGAGGACATTAAAAAAACGTGTTGAAATTGGTTTTAAGTGTAGTTCTCTGATCTGGAAAGCCTAATTTAAAAATTTAATGCAACAATTATTCTGCATATACCTGATAAAATTCAGTGATCGAAATGTTGAATTAAAAATTATTACTAAATATTTTTGAATATGGAAATGTATGAATTATTAAAAAAATTTATTTCATTTTCTTCTCATACACACCTCCTTCTACACAGTTCATCTTTCCAATTGTGCAGACAATCTTTTTCTCTAAAAATGTTCAATTCTTTTTTTAATGTCCTCCAGCTCTGATAGAGGGTGACACTTGGTCCAAACCACATGTCTTAGCCATAGAAAGTGTCGCAAAGAGGTGGAAAATTGTGATTAAATTTCCAGAAATGTTTAAGAAGCTGTCAATGGGAAGTGACACTGGGGAATAAGATTCAATTTTTTTTTAAAATGACTAATGCAACATTTACATTCACCACTCAGTTTATTCTGAAAACACCGCCATCATCCAACTTTGAGCCAACAATCGTGAGAAAACAAAAATTATCTGGAGTGTCATTGTTGTGTGAAAAGACAATCTGAGGGAGAGATATTTTTGCTTGAAATAAGACATTTTGACAAGATTTAGGAAGATAAAGCTTATTTCTGGACAAGCTGTTTTACAGTGGGCAACAAGATTAGCTTTACTGCTTCTTGGCTAAAGAGGTTTTCGGACTTATCTTTTTACCACCGCTACACCTTTTTCTACATGTCTATACAAAAACTATTAGACATTTGTAAATGGCAATAAGCTGGAAGACAACATTATCTGTGATGTTTGACAACTGCAGGTAATGAACATTGTGTTCACAAACGGATGTCCAGCTGTTATCTTTATTGTTGTAATTACTTGTACTGTCCACATTCATATTCTGAATTTGATTCTGACTTCAACGGCTTATAAGTTCAAAACTTCCCTCCAGTCAGTGTGAACGGAGGCAGCTTTCTGGACAAAAGATGAAACATCCTCAAAAGCAAAGAAATTAAGTCCAGTTGTCCTGATTTAAGCCTCTGGAGATCACCAGGCCTGCGTGAAAGTCTGTACCAGTGAATGTGTGGGAGGATTTGAGATTATTTACAGGAAATGTTTAAAACATAATAATGTATTATGTTGAAAATAATTTTGTCTTACAGGCAGTAAGATTTGATCATGAGTCATTAGCTCCACCCAGTGGCAAAACTCCACGATTTTGACTAATCAGAGAACATTAGAATATGTCTTCCTGGCATAATTTCAGGCTTTTTATTAATGGTACCACAGAATAAAATTAGATGTCTGAAAATGAGCATAATAAGTATCCTAGTAACATCATCAAAACTGACTGAATTCAAGAGTCTAAACTTCATTAAATCAGATGCCTTTTATTTTAAAACTATGAAGAAAGACATTTTCATCAACATTTACGTTCCCTATTATAGGCTAACTTGTCATTTTGCAAAATCACAGTGTACTCTTCTTAATTCCCAAATATCCCCCTTAAATACCTTGACACATTTCCATCTTTGAAAATTCTTTTTTGCAGCTTTGCCCATAAACACATTGTTCAGGGCTTGGAAAAATTGATTATCTTATGAATGTGATTTTGTAAATCCTGCATAGACCTAACTGTCTTGGATGGTAAGTGAGTCTGATACTTCCACTAACTCATTATTACTCCACATTAACTATAAGCAAAAAAAATTGTTCATTTACACATTTCTGTCCATCACAGCACAGGCAGTTGTGTGAATAACCAAGGAGGGAGGAACTTTAATGTGCTGCCAGAGCTACATCTATTAGTTTATTATTTCATTTATTTTACCTGTGTTATATATGCCTTTGGTAAAGTAGTTGAAATAACAGAGCTATGATAGATGCTATTACTGAAACTGTCACTGCTGACACAGAGATGAACACTCCTGGGAGCTGTCATACCTGCGAGCTTATTGATGTGAGAAAAGTGGAGAGAAGAAAAGAGAAAGAAGCTATCTTAGTATTCAGCTTTTCTCAGCGTCATATCTGTTTCTTAATATGCTGTTGCTTAATAATCAAAAGACTATTGTTCTTCCATTCTCCAGGCAACCACCAGTTACTGTTCATGCAGGCTAGATTAGATCATAAGCATCTACAATCACGATCAAATATACATAAATATACAAATAAATATATATATATATATATATATATATATATATATATTTATATATATATATGTATATGTGTGTGTGTGTGTGTGTGTGTGTAAAATCACTAGATGACTATATTCTCTAAGATTAAAATGATAACAGTCTTGGCAAAGACCAGACTTAAGTAAATTTTGTTTACCATTGGATCAAATACGTCTTAGGAGATTAACAAAGGAATGAAACCAATAATTGACGTTACAGTGGTTTTAACAGAGCAGAGCTAAATGATTTAGATTTAATTTAGACAAAACAGTTTGTGATTCTCATAATAAATCCTTGCAGCTGCGAAGGACAGCTGAACCCAAAAATGCTCAAAAACACAATACTTTGTCTGGTAACAGGAACTGAATGTACTCACAGTGAAGTCAGAAATAAAAGAGAACAACAGAGTGAATGAACTGAAATAAACTGTCATCAAATAAGCCAAAAAGTTTTACTTAAAAATGTTATATCAAGTTGTTTCACACCACTACATTGGGCAATTTAAATGTTTTTTTAATTAGACTTTACAGCGCCTATATTAAGTAACAAGAATCTTAGCGATTACTTAATGTAATTGTGTGGAACCACTTGACATCATTTTTTTAATTAAATGTTCATTTTAGTCTTTTTGAGTGCAGTTTTTATAGAAATAACATCTAAATATGCACATGGGGTTGCATCTGTGATGAAAATCTAAAAGCAAAATCCCTGATGTGAAGTGAGACTTTATAAACGTGCACTTATGGCCTGCTGCCTCTGTGTCTGGTTCTCCAGCTGCGCAGCAGCACAAAATAAAAATCTCCACAAGGTCCTTCAAGGTCGCTCGGCAGCTAGTCGGCTGGCCTTTCCCTTCACTTGAAGATCTCTATCAGATTTGTCTCAGGAATATTAAAAGGGTTCTACAAAACCCGTCACACACTGATACAAAGGAGTTACATATGTACTTACATATGTCAATCATCCATCTGCTGCAGTCATCAATGCTGTTTGATAATGTGACTCATCACAAGTGGAATATACAATCATCACTTTATTTACTGGAATTTGTGTCTGCATACTGTACATACTCAACCGTATCCAAATCCTTGGATGGATAAACATGGGTACTCTTTGACACTTTATTTTTACTTTTGGATATTTTTCATGTTCATCTTAGATATTTTTTTATTTTACTGTATCACGTCTGCTCTTGTTCTTTGCTGTTGCACAAATGCAATTTCCCCACTGCGGGACAAATAAAGGTTTTCTTCTTCTTCTTCTTCTTGAACATCTGCCCTCAGGCAGATGTTTTCAGATCCTTCAGCCATCACCACACTAAATGCTACTAAGTTTGCCTTGTGCAGCGAATATTGACACTGCAAATTTAGGTTAATATGTTTACACCAAGTTTTCAACTCCAGCTAAGGGTCCGGTGCAATATGTTGTATGTTTGTATGATAGTGTGACTTTTAGTTATTAGTATGTTGTTTATTTTATTTTACTTTTATTTTTTAAAGCATATTTATGTTCCTGAGCACCTAATTTCATTGCTACAATGACAATACAGAGATTCTGATACCAAAGTAAAGTGAAAAAGCTGCAGTTGAGTCACTTTCATGTGACTTCCGTCCTCACTGGTATCACTGATGCTTTTTCACTGTAGTAGAAAGAAAAGGAGAAAAAAAAAGCATTTTTGTACCAAACATGCACCTTTTTATCCGTTACTTCAGGCTGCAGCATTGGTTGAGGAGGAGACCAGAAGGTACCGACCTACAAAAAACTACCTGAGTTACCTTCCTACACCTGACTTCTCTGCTTTTGAAGTAAGAAACTCGTCGGATAATGCCGGACCGGTGTTGCCTTCAGGACCCGCAGTAATTCAGAAATTTCGCCTCCATGTTATTGTTTTGTGCAGCGCTTTCGTACAAGTCTCTGTTTTACAGTATTTTATAGACAAAAGTCCTGTCAACATCTTGTTTTGTTACATAATTCCTCTTTAATTAACATAACTTTAATTATTGAATGGTGTCTAATCAGAGAGTCTACAGCAGGACTTCAATGAAAACATCAAATATTGATGACTGACAAAGCTTGAAATGGTCTTGTGTCCTTAATAATATTTAAGTAATATTTTAATGCATCTACACGTGTCGCTGCTCTGGGATTCTTGTTTTATGTCGCTGTGTGAAGCTTAATGTTCACCAATTACTTTGGTTTTGTATGTTTGATGTGTGTGATAGATGTAGGCTAAAGTCTTTTTATAATATCACTTTTATCTATCTCAGCTGGCACACTTACTCTGGGAAAGAGGTAGAAAAGGCAGCTCAAGGAGGAAAAAAAAACTCCCATTGAGATGTGCATTTTTACAGTATAAAATTATTCCATTTCATTATTTATATTTATATAATTATTCCAGAGTTTTTACTTTATAAATCAGAGACATTGTGCATTTGCACTGGATTAATATCACAAACGTCCTCTGTAGTTGTTACACAATTACCACGGGTCCAGAGGTAATTTTGCTCCAGAAAAGGACGATGTTTGTGGTTTCAGACGGAGATACTGAAATAACAGCCCTTCTTATTTCTTTCTACCTTCAGACAGAAATTATGAGGAATGAGTTTGAGCGGCTGGCAGCTCGTCAGCCCATGGACCTCCTGAGCATGAAGAGGTAAATCCCTGATCGCTGCAGGAGCTTAAAATAAATCAGTAACAATCTTGAACACTATGCTTTTTATTTATTTATTTAATTAGAAGAAATGTATGGACTTATAATTAATGTCCTGTTGATAACGGAGGTACAATAAGTCTTAAATATATTTTTGGGGCATTTGTTTTGTTGTGTTTAACATCTGAAACTGAACTAGTTCAGGACACATCTGTGTCTAAAACTTGTGATAAAACCAAACCTAATTGACAGAAAATGTGCAAAACTATTTCGAATCGTCTGCCGTTGGTGAAAGGTGACTGAGGTGGTTTTCAGCTTTGTTCTGGCGTCACGTGCAGATACGAGCTGCCGGCGCCGTCATCGGGACAGAAGAACGACATCACGGCGTGGCAGGAGTGTGTAAACAACTCCATGGCCCAGCTGGAGCACCAGGCGGTCCGCATCGAGAACCTGGAGCTCATGTCTCAGTACGGAACCAACGCCTGGAAAGTCTACAACGAGTACGCGGCGGCATCCTTCTCCCACAGACGTTAACTGGCTAGAAAGTTACTCTGAAGTTTACTCTTTATCTCCTTCTTTCTCAGTAACCTGGCCTTCATGATTGAGATGGCTCAGAAAGAACTTCAGAAATTCAGGTGACACTTGGATAACGTTTACCTGATTTAAAATGCTGTTTAAGCCGCTTTCACGTGCGCTAGCGTCTGAATTTTTTCATTTTGATTCACAGGAAGAAAATCCAGGATTTGAACTGGCAGCGTAAGAACGATCAGCTGGGAGCGGGAGCCAAACTGCGAGAGCTGGAGTCCAAGTATGGCGTTGGGAAGATCACGCATGCATATTTCACTTCAATCAGAGAACTGATAGATTTTATTTATTTATTTATTTATTTTCATCTTGACAGCTGGGTGTCGCTGGTCAGTAAGAACTACGAGATCGAGCGCGCCATCGTCCAGCTGGAAAACGAAGTTTCTCAGCTGAAACAGCAGCAGGGCGACGAGAACAAGGAGAACATCCGGCAGGACTTCTAGAGGAGGACGTTTGGTCCTCGCAGCAGTCCCCACCAGAGACTCCTCAGTAAGACGTTTTTGTTTGGACTAAAGAAGGAGGGAAGGCGCGTCTTTACAGAACTTTACACCGGATGTAGAAACGATGACGGACCACGCTCGATTTCAGGTTAACTATTTTCAACTTTCTTTTTTTAAATGAGACTTTTTATGTTTTGCTCTTAGATGGAAGACATTTATCACTTCTTTTAGGCTGAACGTGATGCATTAAAACACATTCATTTCTCTAGTTTTTTTTTTTGCTGTAACATTTCTAATATGCAGATGATTTTTATTCTTTTTAAGTAGTTTTCTTTTTGTGCTACTGACACATTGGAAATAGTGTTTAATACTTCATAAACAGCTTTAATGATGTTGGACAACAAATGTGGCATAGTCTTCCAAAAAAAAAAAAAAGTCATTTAAATTTATTAGTATGTCATAAAGGTTCCCTTTAAAGCTACATGTAACAAAGAGGTGTAGTTTTCTAAAGTCTGTTAAGACTAATTTGTCTTTATAGTTTAAATTTTTGTTGTTTTGTAATGTTTCAATACAATAAACTTTTTTTATTTTTCCCATTAGTGTGAGAAATGTTTTCATTTTGGGGAATAAAAAGCTGCAGTCTTGGGTTTGTACAGAGGAGTATTGTTTTATGAGATTAAAAAACATTTTTTATTTCATTTTTACTACGGTACATATGACAACTCCAACATCAAGTTTTATTCCAGACTGTTTGCATGTGATGTTTTCTTTCCTTCCAGTATTTGGAGAAGGTCCATGGATGCTGGTGTAGATGCTCAGTCACGTGGTAGAAATTCTCAAAAGACAGCTGGACTTCCTTCCCTCAGTTCTTGAAGTTTTATTTTGAACCTTCAAACATCAAACTTCTGTTGAGGATTGTAAGTTCTTCTGTTGGAGCCTCCATTAATCAGGGTCTTCATGAGCTTCAGGCTGCTTTCCATCAGCTTCACGTTTCCCCCCGTCATTTCAAATTACTCCTAAACCCAAAAAAGACAAAGTTTATGATTGTTTCAAAAGCTCTTTTTAAAAGTGCAGAGCATAGCAGCATTTGGACCTCAGAAGGAGATTTAAAAAATTGATTTAAAAACATTTTTTACAAATATTTGGGCATATGGATAGACGATATATCCTCTTTTTTACTCCATGTGCAACATGTGTTAAAGCTTAAATCTGTCCTTTGCTTTTTGTGTTCACAACTGTCCTGAGTGTGTTGGATTTTTGGAGATATCATCAATATAAATGAAGCTTCTTCAGCTCTCAGCTTTACGTTTCATGAGAAACTTCAGGAAGTCGCTGGAGGTTTCTTCCTGTTAAAAAAGAGTTTTTCCTTCCCACCGTTGCCAAGTGCTTGCTCATAGGGGATCACTGGATTGTTGGGATTTTCCTTGTAACACTGTTTTATCTTTACCCTGCAGCGTGAGGCATTTTTATTTATTTAGAAGAAGAAAAACATTAATTTGTCCCACAGTGGGACAAAAATTGCACAAGTATGAGATGGAATTGAACCAATCACCTTCAGATCTTCAGTCTAATACGCTCCCAGCTGAGCTACTTCATCTCCAGTTAGCTATCAGCTTGTTTTGAGGTAAACCTCCTCCATAACTGTGTCGACTCATGTCACCTTCCAGGAGTGGGTACAACCTCTCCTCATCACATCAGCTCCTCGTCTTAGTCCCCAAAACTCGCTCAGAACTAAAAACTCTTTCCTGCACTGCAGCTCGGTCATCGAACTCAATCGATCTCAAGGGTCTTCCTGCTAAAATAAAAGAATTTCTATCCCATAGATACCAGTTAAACATATCTCGTTACGCCTACACAGCCAGTGGGACTTTTATTGTGGTTCTAGATTTTTCCAGTGAGGTCTTAATGATGTCTTGATCAAATCTTATCTGGGTCTTGATGGACTTGTGAAGGAGCTGCCTCTGAGTAACCTGATGAGTACTCTGGTGATGATGGTTGTCATGGGATCAAATCTACTCATCTCAGGCTAGAACAAAAGCCATCTGAGGAGCTTCCTGGCGATGACCTTTATTAATGCAGTCACATCTGATTATCTGAGATTTAATCAAAACATACATGTTAATGTTTGTCTACGTGAGTCTCAAACATCATTTTCAAAAGTATTCATTTCCAGATGGTTTAAAGTAACATCCCACATATTTATACACGACATCGCCGCTGTGATGTGCTTTTGGGGTGTTTCTGCTGATAATTTTGGTTTATGTTAAAATAATTGTATTTTTTTATTGCTGGACATTTCCACATCGGTCTTGCCTATCCAAAGTGCGTTATGTTTTGTGCTTTGTTCAGGTGCAACTCTGAAAACTTAAATCAAAGGCAGATGCATCAAATGCATCCTTTTCTTTGCATGAAGCAAGTTTATGTAGCAGTTCCCCTTCTGACCACATGGGGGCGTTCAACTGTTCAATCCCCTTTTAACACAAATAGTTTGAGTCGATCACAAGCCAGGAACTTGGTGCATTTAGTGATGTAGACATGGTCAAGACAACTTGCTGAAGTCCACACTGAGCATCAAGACGGGGAACAAAAATGGGATTTAAGTGACTTTGGACGTGGCGTGGTTGTTGATGCCAGATGGGCTGGTCTGGGGGTTTCAGAAGCTGCCGATCTACTGGGATTATCACCTACAACCGTCTCCAGGTGTAACATGACCTGCATGGAGCTCATGTTACACCACCACCCTGGAGATCGTATCTAACCACCTTAGATATAAAATACACACACCTCCAAACAAGTAATCACCAGCAGGTTCCTCCAATTAGGAACTCAATTGCTATGGCAACAGCAGCTGAGAAACCAGGCTTATGCACACTGCTACATAGGGTTTACCAAAAAAATGGTCCAAAAAGGAGAAAGTGTCCAGCGAGCGGCAGTTGTCTGGATGAAAGCGCCTCGTTAATGATGGCGGTAAATTTACAGGCTGATTCAAGGTAACATGACTGGCTGCAACCAAGGTATGGAGAATACCATCTCTGCATGGACAACACGATGAACCTAGAAAGATGGAGAGCTCTGTTCTGAAGGGAAAAGCAGGTCCAACCTGGTACTACCAAAGATGTTCCTAAAGATGTGGCTGATGTGTAGAAATCACCGACAGTACCGAGTTGAGAACTGATGGTCCAGATTGTCTTGTGACATCACTAGAGGTGCACTTCGTTGTTTCTTATGCGACCATCTGATTCATTAACTTTCTTGTGCTATGCTGCCTCCTTGTGGTCAAAAGTGATATTCCTACATAGAGTGGCTTTAACAGAAATGTGCTAAAATTGAGGAAAGCAACTGGATTCACATGTCTTAAAAAGCTTCTGAACATCTCTGAGTACGGAGTATTATTACATCATCATTTTATGCTACAGGAAATTTGTCAAATTCCCATTTTTTATGCTGAATTTGAATAAGGCACTAAAATGGAAAACAAAACGAAACAATACAAAATTGTCCATAAACTGTTTTGAATTTATGTACTGATTTGAGTAGCACAAGTTCATGAACATGTCCTGGATAGTTTGTAATATATTATCTGGTACACACAAATAACAGTAAATAATCATTTATTGTGACCTGCTGCATTCTTCACATAAGACTGACAATAATTGCTTTCCTTTTTTTTTGTAACTCACAAACAGAATGACCTGAATATCTTAACATGTGACAAACCAAGAAGCTTGAATTCACAAGACTGTACGCACGGTTGATCATGAAAAAAAACAAAAACAAAAAAACAAAACAAAAATGTCCAGTATAGGAAACGAGCTGGAAAGCGTAGACAGAACAGGTCTGAGTTTCTACATATACAAACCAAAAACTGAACCCAATCAAAACCCAGCAGCAACGCTGAAAAGTCGTCACTCTCTTTCCTGCAGCTTTCACACATCCCACTCACACAAGTTTTCCAGGCACCGTTATACTGTTTGCAAATATACTATCGGGCTTTCTTTAGGAAAAGTTATCCACTATAATATAATCACTGATTTCAACTATGTGCAAAACGTTGAGGGTAGCTACTGGTAGCTAAACGTAGCAGTGTGGACTCTTCGGGCCGTGCTCCAGTTTATATACTGAGAGTGTTGAGCGCTGGCACCAAAGTCACGGCCTCCGGCAGGTTCTTGTTCTGGTCCTGGCCTTTACTCTGGAGGAATTTCTGTCGATGCCTCTCCTCCTGACGTTTTTTCTTCTCTTGTCGCTGCTGTTCTTTCCTCTGCTTGTTGGACACCTGGAAGAAACAAATGAAAAAAAAAAAAAAAAATTCTAATTTTTCTTTAATCTAATTAATTAGATAATTATCTAATTTTTTTTTTCTTTACATATCTGGGCAGGCAGTGAAGTGACGATGCAAATTGAGGAGAACTGGGTTCACCTTGGGTTTTTGGACGTTGCTGCCCTCTCCTGGCTTGTTGTGCTCACTGCCGTCTGTGGCTGCAGCTCTGCAGGCCGAGCACGACTCCGAGGTGCACTGACCCTGGCAGGGCTGACCGAGCAGAGAGCCAACGAGCCATTCAGCATTTATTGTTGCTGCACTCAGCTGGAGCAGGTTCTCCTCATCACCTGAGGCAGGAAGCACACAGAGTGACCGCATGAGGTGAATCAGTCACTGCGATCAGTTGCTGTTCAAATAACAGTCCACTTGTGTACAGCCTGACATCTACTGTGTATAAGCTCATCAGAAAACTTGGCTGAAGAAGCATCCCTGGAGTCACGAGGGACGTGAAGTCCCTAACGACATTAATAACTCCTGACAACCTCATTTTCCCAGCAGCTAAAGAGCCGAGTTCGTGTTCTGACCCTGGATTCCTCGGTTCTTGATGGAGCTCAGGATCACGGTTTCATCTTCAGAAGCTGCCGGAGAGGGTTTTTTCTCTCTGTCCCTCTGACCATCCCCGAACTCGCGCTGATGGCCGTGTGAACTCTGAAGATTCTGAGAACGACAAACATGAAAATTATTATGACTCAAACATCTCAGCTGAGGTGATATTTCAGCCAGTAAACGTTAGACACGAGACGTTCTTGATATCAAGAGAAGTACACAAGATATATGTTGAATGTCTTTCGGTACTTTCAGAGAAGTTGGTTAATTTCTCTTAAAGCGGTACAAAGAATCATTTGCAGTTTTTAGCTCAGTCAGTCCCCCATCAATGCGGAGGTCAAGTGGCTTTTACGACATCAAGATCGTTTTGGTTTCTTGCTTGGTCCCTCTCTCGTTTCCTCTTCCATCACCACTTCTCGAGTCTTTTCGTTGCCTTCACCATGACGTCCACTCTAGCTCTGAGAGTTCGTTTCATTGCTTTTTATATCAAACAGTGACAAAAACTAATTACTCATTTTTGCTGATAGTAGGGATGAGAGACGGCGAGAGCTAGACAAATCTTTCTGAAAGTAATAAAACATTCCTTTAAATGAAATTTTGTGCTGTTTAAAGGTTATTTAACGGATCACCCCTTGTACATTATTTACCTCTATGCGGAGGTGAGCAGGACTCTCTGAGTTATCTCCGATCCGCCTCACGCTGTCATAGTGATCTCCATAGCGGTAGGCGATGTGCAGCTCTCTGCACACCTGCTTCTCTGCCCCGTTTATCTGCAGGGAAAGCAAAAACAAATAAACTGTGTTGAGGTACAGAGTCTTTGGAAATCACATGGTTAACAGCAGATGATGTAGTTTCATTTAAAAGCCTCCGCCCGTGGCCCCCGAGCTTACCTCCCACAGCGGTGTGTTAAGCTGATGGATGACTACTTTCACCTGTTGACTGCGTGCAAACGCTACGATGGCGTCGTTGCCAGCGAACGTACCAGACTGAGAAAGGTTGGCCACTGAGAGAGGAGAGAGAGAGAGATGAGTGAAGAAAAAAATGAGACGAGTGTTTTAAAGAACTTTTGGGGATTTTCACATGTCATCCCTTTTCTAAATGAAATACATCAAGTATTTCTAAATGTGTAAAAATGTAATTATAATCAAAATGTGGATGGTTAAAATCAATTAGGAACCAGCGGTGATGTAATATCTTGCTAAGTGTCACTCTTTATTAGAAAACAAAACTTTTCCTAAGAACCCAGGAAAAATGTTATTTAAAAAAAAAGTGCAACTTTAATAGAGAACAGCTGACACGGATATATCAACTGACTCTCAAAAGGCAAAAGCAATCACAACCAGGGATCAATTATTGTCACAGGTCAAAGCTGTAGTCCCTTAAAAAAAAAAAAATTTAAATGATTAGCTCTGGGTGAAACATTGGTAAATGTCTATCAAATCACAGTGTTGGAAAAAAAAAATCTCTCTATATGTGGATTTAGTCTGAAGGGGGATTTTTCTTACAGTGTTGTGCAAAGGGAACATCGTCCTCAACAAAGGGTTCAAAGTCTTGCCGATGGGACATCATATACTGGACGGTCTCTTGGCGAAGCTGCAGGTGACCACGCGAGTGACCCTCTAACTGGTCACCAAGAGCTCTGAACAGGCAGTTTCTGGAGGAGACGAAACACGTCACATTATTCTGCACAGTAAAAGGGAATAAAAGTTTCTCAGAAGTTCATTTTCAGAATCTCTAAATCACAGACCTACTGGGGCCTCTAATAGGAAAGTCACTGGCAGGCAAACATCTGGGTTTTATCCAACAACAGAAACAAACTGTGATTGCCAATAGTTAGTTAGTTTTTATATGAATGTGTATATATGTCTTTCGGTCCCTACCGAGACCACATGAGCATAGGTGAGGGTAGGAACGTAGATCAACTGGTAAACAGAAAGCCTTGCCTTTTGGCTCAGCAATCTTCACCGCAGCAGACCGGTACAGAGTCTGCATTACCACAGACACTACACCGATCTGCCTGTCAATCTCCAAAAACATATGTTAGGTTGATTGATGGTACTAAATTTCCCACAGGTGTGACCGTGAGTCAGTGTTTGTCTATACGTGGCCATATAATGGCCTGTCCAGGGTGTTCCCCTGCCTTTTGCATGTAAAGAGCTAGCACAGGCTCCAGCAGACCCTCGTGACCATCGGATTAAGCGAGAATGTGTGTGTGTGTGTGTGTGTATCTTGGTCATTTACAGTGAGTGTGTAAACAATGAATGCTTAAAGCCAAGCTTTGTATACACCAAAGCCTCAGATCATCATGGCTATGAAATACTTGAAAAAAAAAAAAGTCAAAATAGTGACTCATGTCAATGTGTGGAATATTTTTGGTGCCAAGTGAAATATTTGTTCTGAATGACTTTTTAAAGCCCAAACAACTCAACTGCAGCAAGGTTTTTGTGATCTTTACATGGAGCACTGCCCAGCAGGGATTCAAGGAGAAAGAAGCCGTGAACCAGAAACACGGTGTCAGGGAAAGTAGGGGAGTAATTACAAGCCACAAGGCTTCTAAGTCCCAGGTTAGTTTAGGACTTATTTACATTAAAAAAATGAAAGTGCTACTCTAAGTGCGGCAGTCTATTTCTATATGATTTTCTGTTGGGAATTCTTATGTAGTTGTTTTTGGATTGTAACCTCAGGGAAGAAAACATAATGCATGAAGACACCGGTCAATGTCACACAGGTCGATGTGAGGATTAAAAATAGCAATCACTACAACTTACTGTGTCACACATATGTGCTCTCACAGACGCACACGCATACAAACATCTACACAGTATCTTTCACACAGCATCTTATGATGCAGCAGCTTTGAAATGTTCAGGTTTTAGCCACGGGAGATAAAGCAAGAAAAGCAACTAATCTCCGGTTCTTACCCATCTCCAGGTACTTCTCTCAGTTTAAGTCCCAGCGCCTGAAGCTGATTGGAGAAACTAACAAACTCGGCACCTTCATCACCATCCTGTGGGCGGTTCTTCCGGTCTTTGGCGATGGCCCTACGTGCTGCCCGCTCATCCCTCTTGCGTTCCAGTTCACATTTTTTATTGCTTCGCACAGGTTTCGCTGTCTGTTTCCTTGACATGTTGGCTGCAATTGTGTCTTTGGGCTCACAACACCAAAAACACTTTCTTCAACACTCCTACTTGCATGAAATCTGTTTATGAAGACCAAAAAAAAAAAAACAGTAGCACTTTTAAAAGAGCATCAAATGTATTTCAAGCAGTCCTAACTAAAGCTGTAACTTAATACATCACCAACCAACTATAGTTTCTCTGCTGTCTAATTTATTAAGCTTAAAAAATATTAAAATTTTGGATTTTATTTATCTCCAAAATATCTTCTTTCATGTTAGAAGATTAAAAAAAAAAAAGCAAATCTAGTTTATGTTACTTTAATTAACTTCGGGCTATTGAACATGCCAATACGTATTTAAACAAGAAAAAGTCTCCTAAAAATGCAGGTGTGAATGCTGAGAGCTGTCTGCTAACTGAACTCTCCTAAACTGCACATGGGTGGAAGCAAACTTGTGCCCATGATTACAATAGCTGTTTATGGAGTGCTTTCTGACTCCATCCACCAGTTTGCAAATTCCGCCCCAAAAAATGAAAAGGATGCAACATAATACTGCAACTATACAATTAAGGTACATTATCAACTCCTGATGGTTGAAATATGGTGAACAGTTTGAAGAGCCAAGCATATGACCAAACAATCTGGATAAAGAGCAATAAACTGCATAAACAGGCTTTGTAGAAAATAAAATGAATAATTACATAAATTGTGTAAATGTATAAATTGTATACATGTTTAAAAGTATATAATGTATAAATAACTAAATGAGAGCACTAGCACTACCAGTGGGCATACACATGTATTGATATCTCCTATAGTTTCACATGGGTATAAAATATTCATTAAAAATATTAATATCTAAAGGAGTTTTGGGAGCACAAGTCATCGCAGCTTAATACTTTGATAAATAAAGAGCTGAAATGGCTGAAACCATGCAGAACTATTAGATGCTCAAAAGTGGCTGTAAATAAGAGCTTCTTAATAGATGTGAATGCTGAAAACAGTATTCAGAATTCACATCAATAAAACATTTTACAGCAAGTGCTATTAAAGAAATGAACAAATATATTTTCTTTAATACAAACGTAAAAATTATCTTTCAAAAAAGGTTATTTCAAGGTGCAAATTGACACTTACACACCCTTTATATTGTAGGAAAATACATTATTTACACAAATATAAATTGTCCTCAACACATTTTTTCCCCCTTTTTTTTTGCCAAAGTACACAAAGGATGACATTTTCTCCATGTAGTCATTTTTAAGGGCAGTTGCTGATAGACTAAGCCAGTTATGACTTTAAAATATTACAGATCCCGAAAAATAAAGAACTTAATGTTATATCAACAAACAGCTGGACGTTTATTAGTATTCTCTGGCCAAAGGATTTTTCACCTTTGGAAAGCAATATACAGCATTTAAAATAATTTATAATGCGTATATAATGCGTTTTTTCTTCATCTTTCTATGTTTGGGACATAAGTGAGAACATATATGCATATATTATATATGTATATATAAATGCGCAAGTTTGTGTTAACCGCCATGTTAGCATTTAGCTAAAGTAACGAAAACAACCTCCACTAATGATATCGTATTCACATGGAAGTGGTAGGGGAATGTAGGTTAATGAAATATACATACCTTAAAGAAAACCCAGTTGACGAAGTGTATTTAATGTTACGTTGTTTCGGTCCAGAAAACGATTGCAGTGATTGTTTGCCGTTTTTGTTTACAACTGAATTTCCGCGTACGTACTTCCGGCTACGTCAGCACGTACGGAGGACGGAAGGGGCCAAACTCCTAAAGGCTGTTTAAAAACTGTGCCTTAAAGGTTCTTTAAGCGTAATTGATTTTGAGCTCGTAAAAGGCACTATCATGTTTAAGTGGCTGCATTTCTTTATTTCAATAGTATATATGGTTTAGTTTGTCTTCCTATATTTTCTAGAATGGTAAGATGAATTAGTTTTGTATAAAAATGTGATTTTGATCATAGAATAAATTTATATTTGTGTAAATAAACGATTTATAGGTGTCATCTTGCACCTTGAAATAACATTTTTGAAAGATAATCTTTATGCTTATGTTAAAAATGAAAATGTATTTGTTCATTTTTTTAAAAAAGCAAATCCTGTAAAATGTTTTATTGGTGTGTAAACTGAATTCTATTTTCAGCATTCAGCATTCACGTCTATTGAGAAGCTCCTATTTGCTGCCACTTTTCGGCATCTAACTAGTCTTGCATGCTTTCAGCTACTTCAGCTATTTAGTTGTCAAAGTATTAAGCTGAGATGACTTTTGCTCCCAAAACTGTTATAGTTTTAGAGAGATTGATTTTTTTAAAAAATATTTTGACTTTCTCCACTTTCTGCTACTGTTTTGTATCTACTCACCACCAACACTTTATGATGACTCCACACAATTGGTTGATAAAGTAAGACAAGAGTGGACCATAAAGTAATAAAACACTGTTTTTGCTCTGTTAAAAAGACTTACAGACACATTAAGTTTAACAATAAATAAGTAAAAACCCTCAAGTTATAATAACTGCATCGCAAAGCAAATGGAAGAGGTTCTACAACTTCATTTGCTAAAACCTTAAGAGGCAAAAAGACAGAAGCCATATGTCTGCTGATGGTGCATATGAACAGATGTAATGGCCTGAAGGCTACCCAAGAGATTGTGCATGCACAGAAATCAGCATCAGTCACCTGGGTGGAAGAAAAGAGCAGTCAGCCAAGCCTGACTAAAAGGCAACATGTCATATATATATA
>JAOWBL010000022.1:334859-362695 GCA_028564865.1 Zenarchopterus dispar | reverse complement strand
GGGGGGGGGGGGGGGGGGGGGGGGGGGGGGGGGGGGGGGGGGGGGGGGGGGGGGGGGGGGGGGGGGGGGGGGTTGTGAATATGTTGGTAGAAGGATGCTGCAGATGGAGCTGCCAGGCAGGAGGAAAAGTCAAAGAGGAGATTTCTGGATGTGGAGAAAGCGGATACGCCAGTGATCCATTTTGGTGACCACTAAAGAGAAAATCATATCCTGTAAATAACCCACATTACACACGAACACTTCACATAGAAAACTCAACAAATTAACTGTTTTATGGCATAAATAATTACCAGAAACGTATTTGTATAGAGCAAGTGAATTATTTACATGGCCGTTGTGTCTGTAGTATTTATTGGCCTTTTATTTCGGAGTCGAACAGCTTGATTACATGAGGTAATGGAAGTCATACATTTAGTAGCAGTCATCTTGGCTCCGGCAGTGGCAGTGATTGTCCACGAATAAAACACGTTTTGATCAGGCCAAATTCTGATGCTGTTTCCATAGTTTTTCATTCAGACGGTGCATTCCTGGCAAGCCGAATTAAAACATGACAGCAGTAGTGGAGTGGTAATTCATCAGTGGGCCTCGGCAAGAGCATTCACATGTTCCACTTCATGCTCCACGCTAGAGGAAAATGTTTTCGAGAACACACATTTCATTTTCACGTACAGAGCGGTAGCTCCATAATTCTCCCTTCACATTCCAGATATCAGCACTGCTTAGCAGCTGCGAGGGTGAGCCTTTCAGCTTTCATCTTGGATCTTTACCGATCCACTGAGCCTTTTTCCCCACACCTGTAATGACCAAAATCATACAAGGTGGTAACAACATCTCCACTGTGCTGCTGGAGGATCACGGCTCAGTGGAAGTCTGGCGCCTCTCCAGTCCTGCCGAAACCTTCCAGCTGTCACGAAACTCGCGCAGCATTTCATCCAGGAACACATTCAGAGCACAGCAGGCCAACACGCAGAGAAGTTCTGTTTGAAAAGCTTCGGAGCAGCTCAGAGGGCGTTTGGCAGGTAGACATCACCGAGCTGTTTGGAATATCACACCCCCCTGTGTAGGAAAGTGTTTGAGGGTTGTGGTATTTACTATTCAACCTGTGGAGTAGCCTCAACCCACAAGGGATTTCTGAACCTGCTGGTCTTGCAGTTTCAGAGCAAGACTGGGCAGAAAACCATTATATCGACATACTCAGCCTGTCCAATAAAAGTCACATGCTCCAATGTTTAGTTGGACCACCTTTAGCTTCCATTACGGCTCAGATTTGCCGTGACATCGCTCTGATAAGCTTTTGCAATGTAATATTTATTTCCGTCCAGAGTGGCGTTAATCTGTCCCCAAGACCTTGTATTGATGGCGGTAGAGCCCGACCACGTCTCTTCCTGGAAGATGATGGTTCCCCACTATCCATCCGGGTTTTTAATAATGCCTAAGATGGTTAGTAGTTTCAGCAATCTCCTCAGACATTTTCTCTGCTTGATGCCAGTATTGTGACCCTTCTTAAATAGATGAACATCTTCTCCACGGTCGCAGGATGTGTCTCCAGACACGGTTGTTTAACAAAAGAGAAGCTGCTCCCTGGATCAGTTTGGGTTAAATAATTTGTTGCCATCTGAAACATGATCACCCCTGCAGTAATTACCCGGTGAGATGCTCTCACCCATTTTCCTAATTAAATTCAGGTGGTGACTTTGGTGGTGTCTTTTTGAAGGACAAATGCAAGTAGAAGTATATTGTGATAGCATTACCCTCTCTGCATGTGCACCCAGACCTCTTTGTCATATATGATGATGTATTAGAGCCATTTGAGGGAATAAAATGTACGGTTGGGGTAAAAAGTCTGGGGGGGGGGGTAATTTCTGATTTTGGAGCAGAGATGTCTGCTTTAATTTAGACTTAAATATTTTCTGGGTTTTTTTAAGGTTACCATTCTGTTACATGTTATAACTTGTTATAACATCTGCGTGACACCAACTTAAATTTTGCTGTTTAACTCAGTTAACAGAGTATACAAGTTAAAGTATTCTGATTGAAGTTTTCCGTCTAAAGACCCAGAATACCACGGGGTTTCTGTCTGGTCACAGGACCGGTTTCCAGTTTCTGGAGTCTCAGGTACATACAGGTGTTTGCTGCTGGGTTCTGAGGGTCCAGATAAGGGGCAACACCGTTACCAAACAAAACCAAGGATCTGAACACAGTCCAGACCTTAAAGTCATCATTATACAGTTAACGTCAGTGTAATTAGCCTCAGAATCAGTCATCCATGAGACAGTTTATGGGGGTTTTAATTTTTTTTTCTTTCTTTGATTGAGTTTGTCTCCACCGTTTCATCTGACGTACTTCAGACGAACATGTTGATGTAGTTAGTTTGACAGATGTTTTTCACAGTTGTGCAGCTCTCTACCATAATTAACCACATCATGTATAATTAGTATTAGGTGGCTAAAAGTTGTGGTTCTTTGTGTCACGGTTGCCCGGGTTACCCACCAAGATGTAGTTTAATAAAAACTTGGTTGCTCATAAGAGCTTTAAACGTAAAAATGATCTCTTATTTTAATGGTAGACTTGCTGATAATCTGTCAGGTGATTTGAAGTCCACATGTCCACTTCTACACCGATGCACATCAGGCGAACTTTGATCTGCTTAATCTTTAGTCGACAAAGAAGGCAATTAGTGGTGATCAGCTGTGCATCTGCTCTTGCGTCACTGGTTGGCCACCGAAAGATGACTCCTGCACAGTTAATCCTGCAAAGACCCGATTTTAGGGAAAAAGACCTCAGTGAGCTAAACGCCAGACGTGTTTGAATCAAGCGAAAGACTCTGAGGTGAAGGCAGCCATGCAGGCGTCTGCCACCATTTAAAAAAAAAAAAAAAATCATTATTTTAGTCCACACTTTAGGGTACCTCTGCCTCTTTAATTAAACGCCAGTGAGGAATGTCCATGTGGCTTGTTTCCAGGTTTCTCACCTACTGCCCCAGCAAGAGGATCGTATCGGACGAGGCGCTCAAGCACGAGTACTTCAGAGAGACGCCGCTCCCCATCGAACCCTCCATGTTCCCCACCTGGCCGGCCAAGAGCGAGCAGCAGAGGGTGAAGAGAGGCACCAGTCCCCGTCCACCCGAGGGAGGCCTGGCCTACAGTCACCTGGTAAGGACATTAGGCTCCTTTTTCTCCATTACATACAGCTACCAGGCTTTCTGAATGCTGTCTGTGTTAAATAGATTACAGACATACAGGCTTCTGCTTTGTGTCCGAGTATTTCCTCCTTGTGTTTTCCAAAATGAACTCCCTGAAGTTCCTAATGTTTTCAGCAGTGGTCCGATTTGCCCACAAGCTGAAGTCTGATAGAGATATTCTTCTTCAGCAGTGTCAGTATTTTCCACCTTGCAACACAAATCAGACCATGCCAGAGTTATTGGATGTTATTTTTGGTTTTATTCTTATCAGGATGGAAGAGCTTTCTGAAGACGCGCTGAAACCCAGAATGAATAACGACAGTGTTGCTTATGTGGAATAACAATCAAAAAGTTCTTACTAAATTCAGGTTAAAGATCTGTCTTACAGCAACCAGTGTTCATCTTATCAGATCTGTTTAAAAAAAAAAACAAAACAAAACAAAGAGTGTAAGAACTGGAACCAGGCGTGTTTTGACTTTGTTTCTCCCGTCTCTCCAGGGCGATGACGACCTGAAAGACACCGGTTTCCACTTGACGACCAGCAACCAGGGAGCATCTGCGGTTGGCCCGGGATTCAGCCTCAAGTTCTGAGCCCGCGGCTGCAGGACCGTTGGCCGTCTCACAGAGAAGCTCGGAGCGAAGAGGTCTCGGGACTTGTTCAAAGCCGGACGGTTCATCAATAGGTCAGATGGGAATCTGATCAGCAAACAGCCGCTGTCAAAGTCGGGACTGTCTGACAGCAAGACTGCGACTCAAACCTGTTGAATTTCTGTCATTTTTAAGCCATTTGACCATTTCAAATGTGACCATTTTAGCTCCTGGAGGGGAAAAACTGTAAACCCCAAACTTTTGTTGTTATGTTGGACTTTCTTTTTTTTTTCTTTTTCTTCAGAAGAGAGGACTGGATTTTATAAAAGCTGGTTACCTGAGCTTTACTGTTTGATGAGTTCAAAGTACATGTTCAATCCAACACTTTGTTAGAGATTTACTTAAGAACGACAGGGAGACTGTTTTTTTTTTGTTTTTTTTTGCTAGAAATAAAGTTTGAAACTTTGTCGCGTCTGCCATTTTCCATGTATTTATAAACTCCGTCCAAACTCGCTGCACACTGTAGTTGAGAAGAAAAAAAAAAAAAAAATGAAGGGAAGCTGAGCCTAAAAGAAATTGAGCATTCAACCCAGCTTGTCCAAAAGTGACGTAATTCTTGTATTGCACATTTTGTCTCAGCGCTTTTCTTCTTTCAGGCAAAAAAAAAAAAAAAACAGGCCCCGACTTTTCTCTGCCTTTTGTTTTTTAAATTGGCTTAACAACTCCGAAATTAAACCAATAAATTCTCCTGATTATGAACCAAAGAACAATAAACGGCACGACTTTGATCCCTGCAGCGCCACGCGCACAGGAAAAAAAAAAAAAAAAAAGTACTTCTCATCCCGGAGTTTTTATCATGGAAATATTCATTAATAAGTTTTATCTGTTTCCACCAGCGGGGCCTTCTGCAGATTATTACACCTGATGTGTTGAGTAAGCTTGGAACGGGAACTGGACCGCTCCGTCTCTGGAGGAGGACTGCTGGCTGCAGCCAGAGGCTAGTAAAGCAAGCTAGACGTCTGAGGTTCTCCATGTGTGGGTTGAGGTCCAAATAGCTCAGAAGGCTGCAGACAACATTGCTTATTCTGGCTTTAGTGGCTTAGTTGGTCAGTGTGTAAATTATTCAAACGGCACGCATCTAAGCGAGGGTTTCTGTAACTTTTTCAGGAACATAAAAACAAGCACAGATGTGGATTTTTTTTCTTTTTCTTTTTTTTTTGGTCATCGACTCCATCAGTCCTCTAAAGGTAGTAAATTAGACAGACGTAATAAAACAAGGCTAACTTTTAGATTATATATAAAAATCTATGATTACAACACTATAAAATTATTTGAGCCTCATTTTATGAAGAACTAATGGGTGGGCTTGGACCTCATGAATCCATTAGCAGCTTTGAAGGAGCCCAGGTTTGGTGCCACCAAACCCAAACTGCTGACAAGGACCGCTCAGAATTTCTCTGCCATAAACGGCTTTACACAGGTAGCTTTTATTTTTTATATATATAAAGTTGTTTTTTTTTTGTTTTTTGTTTTTTTTTTACAACCTGTGGTGGATTTTATGTCTTTTAAATAAAAAAAAAAATCTCATTCTATGTGAACGATGAGGAAAATGTTTTTGTTTTTTTTGTTTTTTTTGCAAAAGTGAAATATGTGCCCTGGTGTCTTGTTCAGCATGCACGGGAGCCGGCGGTGCCTTCAGAAGCGCACGCGTACCCTCCACGAGTAGTTGGTCAGGACCTTGTCCCTCTTCTTCACCACGCACGTGTACGTGCCCTCGTTGATGGCGTTGGCCACGATGGTGATGTGGTCGTCCTTGAGGGAGATGTAGTTGGGCTGAGAGTACTCCAGCAGCTCCCCGTCTTTGTACCAGCTGAAACCAGAGCCGGGCTTCAGAAACCGCTCCACAACATCACATGGTACGTTCACCGCGCCTCAGACACTTACTATACTTTGCCTTTCTTCGATGCGATTTTCTTCCCACAGCGGAAGGTCAGCTGCTTGCCCTCGATGACCAGCTTGTGTTTGGTCCTCAGGGGAGTCGGGGTGGGGGCCGCCGTGGGGAAAGGGAATTCTGACCAGAAACGGAAAGAGAGACTTGACAGGTGTACCACAACCATAACGAATGAAGAAAACCTTAACGCATCAGACACCAAATATCCACATTATAGTTTTGATTTATTTGGTGTAACTGGAACCTGTTGTACAAAGAGGTAACCCTTCCTTTTACGGTCCCTTAACTACCAGGTATTTACCTAGTAAGTACCGAGGGATCTCGGTTACTTATCTTGTAACTGCAGCGGATTTAAAAAGGTAAATACAAACTAACAGCTGTTCAACAGTTTCATAATTACTCTGAATTTACCCATAAAGTTCATTACAACTTATAAGTAAAAACATACAAAGAAAAATGTTTTTTTAAATTACATTTATAAATGTATAAATGTAAAGTGACTCTCCAACACGTTGATGTTCAGGAGGCGTAAAAGAAATCTGACGAAATAAACAACATTCAAACTGCACCTTAATGTTAATTATCTTCGTTTATTATCATAATCCTTTTGTTCCACTTGAGCAAACGGCACTGATTCTGTAGTCTATAACAACATACTGCCTGCACAGCAGTCCTCATTAACACCCCCTTACAAAAAGACACAAACCTACAGGTGCAAAATAACAGACAGGTAAATGGCCATAACAGTATATATATATATATACACACACACGCCGTATTTCTCCTAATTAACGCGCCTGGGCGCGTAGCAAATTACCGGCAGGGCGCCTCTATTTAAGACCTAATTATGCAAGTTCTTCAATGTTCAGCTTTAAAACAATAAAGTGTCACAAAAATGTCTAACATACACGAATTATTAAAAAAAAACTATCAAAATCGTTCTCTATTTGGTTGTTAATTATGGTAAATGATCCTGCTCATCCACGTAGCATATTGCTAATTTATATGTACATACAACAAAATTTGTTTAAAGAATTAACTTTCTTATCAGCACTTTCTTTCGATATATACATACCAGTAATAAAAAAAATGAAGACTGAAAAAAAAAACCTATACACCACAGATAGCAAATATCAACAAAACTTCATAAATCCGCTCCTTCCTACTTTACATTATACCGGCCGGTAGCGCGTCATGATCGCGCATTCCGGATGACGTCATGTAAAACGTAAACAAAGCGCTGTTAAAGTGACAGTCACAGTAAATTTAAATATCCAATCTATGAAATACTGCATAAGATTAGGAAAAATTTGAGCAATTTAAGTGTCTGTCTCTGCAAATCATAACTCTTGATCGTAACTGCGATCAATTTTTATCGAAACTGGCATAAAAATAATAGCTGCACCCTAGCCTTGTGGCTGGGGGCGCTTCTATTAGAGCGGGAGCGTTAATTAGGAGAAATACGGTATATAATAAATATAAAGTATACTGTAAACGTATCTACCAAAACTAGATTTATTAGTTCCTCTTGGCCCTAAATAGCTAAAAGAAATCTAAAATGCAAGAAAAACCAAAGCTCGGGTCTCAAGAGGACGCGCTGACCTGCCTGCACCACCAGACTCCTATCAATATAATCTCTCCCATCTGGTTTCTTACAAAAAAAAAAATCAGGCAAGTTTGTGATCCACTTGCAGTCTTCTTAAGAAACAGTCATTCTCATTAATTCAGAGAAGAAGAAGAAGAAAAAAAAAATCCAAATTGACCTTGTGTGTCTCTAACCCTCAAGCCACAGTCTGAAATTCCAGCGGGTTTGGAGTCAGTCAGGAATTTTCCACAGCCGTATGTCTCCCAATCAACAATGAGGAACAGATTACTGTGAGCCAGGAATCATATCCTCATGCCTCCCTCCACACTGTCCCTTGTTGCTGACAAAAAAAAAAAAAAAATCTCAGAAAGCCACAATAATCTTTGGGCTGTGATGGTTAAGAGGAGACATTTCCTGTTGTGCAACAGGATACCTCAGCACCAGAGCATCCTAGAGTATTCCTAAAGAGTGTCACACTTACAAAGCAGCTCTCATTCAGACTGTGATCAATAAGCTTTTCTGGACCTCCCTGGAGATATGGCTCTTTTCCAGAACTATAATTAAAAAAAGAAAACTCCTTCCAGCGTAATCTCCCCTCAAACGGGATTCTTGAAAAGCTCCACGGCAGCTCTGTGTGGCTGGACCTGTTGGCTCCCGTTGCTTCATTGGCAAACGGTTCACAGCAGCTCCTTGTGCTGCTCAGTTGAGAGAAAACTTTCTCCTTTTCTTTTTTTCTTTTTTTTTTTTTCCTCTTTTTCTTTGCTGCTGCTGCTTTTCTGCTGTCTTACCGTAACAGAAATCACAGCTGGAGGGGCAGTGCTTCTGCATCAGCTTGCGCTTGCTGTCGCAATATCCTTTCCGAGCCCAGGCAGGACAGATAAATAACCGGTCCAAACATCCTGGAAGAGAGATGGGGGGGAGACGAGGTGAGAGGCAGCACCAGACTGCAGCTCGCTCTCAGTCGGCAGCGAAACAAACTGGATCCCCAATTTGAATTTCATGCCAGTGAAAATGACTCACTGTAATACACGCTAATGATGACTCATGAGTGCTTTATACAGTATTTATTAATGCCACGTTGGCTTTCGGTGGCGGTCGTCAACGCCGTGGTCGTTTTCGCTCCTTCTGACCAGATCTGGTGCATCGAGACGTGATCCCCTCAATTACAGGACGAGGTTACGAAATCTTTTTGCGTCTTGTCACGGCTACTGTGTCAGAATAGGGTTTTGTTTTCTCGCTGACGGTCGGGGCAGGACGAAGGCTGGACGGCGGCTAGTGAGAGCCCGTCATCCGTCAGAACAGCTGATCTCCGACCTTCTTCCACTTTCACTTTAGAGCCCTCAACATCACAGAGACTGTTGTAAAAGCTGTCAAACCACTCGGAGGAGAGAAACGCCGTTTCTCTTCCTGGTCTTGTCTGCAGCTGTCAAGAGTTTGGACCAGGAGGAAAGTCATGTAGCCTGACCCCAGCAGAAGAACCGGACTTCCTCCTGAAGTTACGTTTTAGTCTATCTAGACGCTTTTGGATAAACTAGAAGGTCTTAATCATGTTTTTTAAAAAACTTTAACATCAGAAACACTAGGGGGTTACATCCTGCTTGTTGAGCAGTTCCTTGAACCACCACTAGGGGTTGTCTCTAAAAGTGAGTCATTTTAACAACTTTACAGCAGGAATAAACATGATTTTTTTTAAATGATAAGGTTTTTGGCTTCATAGGTAGATTTCAGGATTTTAAAATAATATAAAGCTACAAATTTATTCATAATTAAAGGCATGATTTTGAATGGAAGCTACATTGCAGTTAGCTATCATGTCTTTAGCTACCTAGCGCTTACTCTATTTGATGAACTTGACATGACCTGGGAGCGCTAAGAGAGTATAATCACTTATATTTGGAGGATGATGTGGCTTGTTGAAGCTTTTGGGTAAACGAATGTGACGTCTGTCAGACGACTAGCTGCCTTCAGCTGATGGATAAGACCTCGCAGCCGAAGTGGCGTCTGTAGCCGAGGACGAAGGTTGGCAACCGGCTGCAGACTGACCTCTACTGAGGTCAAGCCATCTAGCTGGCGTCATTGCCAGCCCGGTTCCTGAAGCAGAGTTGTGCAGAAGAAAGGGGAGTCAGGAGGAACTATCCAGCGGCAATGCGTAAGGTGACATCACAGCTGTCTGTTTGATGGAAGCGCCAACATATTTAACTTTTGGGTTGTAACTAATATTTATTGCAGTTCCTCAACTGGCCACTAGAGGGTGACTGTAAAAGTGAATCAATCTCCATTGACTCCCATAGTAATATGCCCAACTTTAGAGCAGAAATAAACATATTTGCAGCCTGGTTGAAAACAGACCGTCAATCGTTTGATTTCACATCCTTAACAACTCTGAGGTTATGTTAGTTTTTTTTATACCCCACCAGGAAAATTTGTGTAAAGCATTAAATTTATTTCTAATATGAGGGATAAGGTGACTCAGGCATCTGGTGAGGATGCCTCCCTGGTGAGGTTTTCTGGGCATGACCCACTGGGGAAGACCCAGGACACATTGGAGGGACTGTGTCTCTTGGCTGGGCTGGGAGCGCCTCGGGATCCCCCCAGATGAGTCTGGGTCTCCCTGCTTAGGCAGCCGCCCCCACGACCTGACCTCGAATAAGCGGAAGAAATTAATGGATGGATGATTGATTGACAGCTGGCTCAACCAATAACTAGCCGTTATCACTTCCTCATGTGTAATTGTTATACTACTGCGCTTACCAAAGCAACCACCTGTTTGTATTAACTTAGTGTCGGTTAAACACGACTGGTAGTTTTGGTTTCACCGTTGAGTTAGCATATTAAACGGTGTATCCTGCTGTAAACGTCGGACTGCAGCTCTGCAGATATTTCTAGCAGGAAAGATGCTGGAAGCAAAGCTAATTTTGATTGACGCCATCGGCTTCTCGAGCTACCTGGCTGCATCTGTACCTTTCTGTGCCTCTCCCTCTGTTGTTGACAATGATCACACAGAACTTCTTGTTAAAATTTATAGATGACCTGAATTTTGTTTCTTTCAAAGCCTCTGTCTCTCTGTGTTTTTAGCTGCCAGTTGCAAATTACGACTCCCTTTATATACCAATCTATGGCGTCTTCGGCTCTGAGGACGAGGAAATCGCGGACCCCCTCGCCATCCCATGTCAACCCCCTAACATCAGACCAGATTTATATTTACCGTACTTTCCGCACCATAAGGCGCACCGGATTGGAAGGCGCAGTCTCAATTACAGGGTCTATTTCTGTACTTAAGCCACACATGAGGCGCGCCGTATTATTTGGCGCATGCCAAAACAAGGTAACGGAAGCAAAACAGTGAGTTTGGTTGAACTTTATTCTACTACGTATTTAAAAATACACTCACATTATTTTTTGATCAATCCTCTGTCACAAATCCATCGAAGTCCTCATCTTCTGTATCTAAATTGAACAGCTGGCCAATTTCGCCATCAAACATGTCAGGTTCCCTCTCCTCCGAACCATAGATTCATTGATTTGAATTCTCTCGCGGCTGCTCTGTTCCCGTTTACAACCGCGTAACTGAGAGCCTGTAGTTTGAATTGTGCCTCGTAAGCGTGTCTCTTCGCTGATGCCATTTTCTGGATTCCTTAGCCAAACAAATGTTGTTTTACAGCATACCGCTAGTACAGCATACCTACGTACCGGAGGCGTGGCGGAGGTAAGCGTAGGTACTGTACGTAGCTTGAACGTTCTCTAATTGGTTTATCGGTGCCAGCATACATAATATATTACGTCCCTATGTCTGCGGGAAATAGTCAACCAAGCGGATCGCTTAACTAAAATAGCGCAACAACATTTTTACAGATTTTGGAACTCAGTGGACACATAAGGCGCACCGTCGATTTTTTGAGAAAACTAAAGGCTTTTAAGTGCGTCTTATAGTGCGGAAAATATGGTAAGTGTACTCTTGGAGGTGGGTTATTGAGGGGGCCAGCTTAACAGCCGGTGCCGAGTCAGCTAATGTGAAAAGGACAGGTGACACACAGGTGGGCATGTTTCATCTGACTGCCTGGCTAGTTCTTTCTACCACTTTTTGGGATTAACCGTGATTGGGGAGAGACAACTCCCATTATGATGGCATCCTTCAATGGACTTCAAATTCACTCTTCAAAAAACCCATGCGTGACATCACAGAGGGTTTGGTCTCTTTTTAGAGTCTAGGAAGGAACATGGTGACCGTGAACATACCATAGAGACGGTGCAAGCCCCACACCTCGTCCTGCGTAATTAGCTTGCGTCCTGTCAGGGTTGCATTCAAGTGCATTATAGCGTTCGGGTCCATGGAGTGCATGAGTCCCAGCACGTGGCCAATTTCATGAGTTGCCACATGGACAAGGTCAGTCAGCCAGAACCCTGCATAGAAACACAGCTGGTTATTTTCTCTTGTTGAGTACAGAGCGCCGTATCGACCACATCACAGGTCAAAGATCAACAGTTTGAGCAAACACGGTGAAGATGGATGCCTTTCTTCCAGCTGTAGCGCATTTTTCCCAGAATCCAGTATTCTTGGTCGTCAAAGTGGATCTCGCCAGTTGGTGGGAAGAACGCGTGGGCCAATTCTCCCGTGATGCCATCGAAACAATGGTGCAAGTAGGACTGCAAACAGTCTGTGTGGTTGTCTGGGTAGAAGCCTGCCAAGATAAAGAAAAAAGACTTATAACTCTGAGCCGAGGAGGGAAGCCCTCACGTTTTTCTTCTCTGTGTAGACTACAGCAGGGAGATGATGGATTGCAAAAGAAAGAGAGCTTCGCTCAGCCTTCACCCCGCAGGATAACAACCATGCCTCTCACTGTCATTAAAAATTTAAAGCAGGACCCTCGTTTGTTTCCAGAGGGACCGATAAAGCATCGTTTTCATTGCTTTGCCATGGGCTGACATGAATGGGAGCTGTCAAGCGTTCACGTTGTTTTGTTTTGTTTTTTTTTTTCTTTTTCTTCATCTAAAATTATGAATCATTGTGAACTTCAGCTTGCTAATACCGTCCCAGCGGTGTGATTTAATGACACTGGAGTCGAATGCTTTTCGGAGATGACAGCATGGAGAGTGGAGCGGTAACGACATAGCAAGAAGTCTGGAGCTCGGAGCCAAAGAACATCTGTTGAGGGACCGACACTGAGCACCCACCGATCTTTATGTCTGCCTCCTCGTCGGCGGGCACCTCCCTGAACGTGAACGGCGAGACGTCGCTCCACATGCTGAAAGCCTTGGCGATGCCTCGGCGTGTGTCACTGGCGTTTATCAGGTTCGTGGGGAAGGAGAGCAACCTGTCGAGAAAACGGCGGCGTTGTGCAGTTAAGACCCTTCTCCGTCCACATTCCTCCACACCGGAGGAAACTGCCAAAGTACAAAGGCTACTGTTCAGACACACAAGAACTCCCACAAGCACTGCGAGTACAGCTCCATTACCCAGAACTCGTGCTGTTATATATGTTAGACGGGTTTTTTTTTTTCTCTCAGTCAAGAACAATTTCAATTTGCTTTAAATAAGGTTGATGCAACGGCCTGCTTAAGGTTGTTGCATTAAGAAAATTCAGTAAGTGAGCCTCTTTAGTTCAAACCAATCTGCCTATTAAAAGGTTTTATGGGCTCATTTTACAGCTCCAGAAGGAGTAAACTTGTTGGATCTATCAGAACAGTTAGTGCTGGGCAGACAAATTGATTTGAGGCAAAGCGTCTGCGTTTTGACTGCAGACGTCCCTGGTATGCTCTTTAAATTTCCCCTTCTCCTCAAATGGAGCTACAGGGTTGTGCATCGTGATCGTTCGTTGGGTGAGGACCAACTTTTGGCGGACAACCTTGATTGTGTATCTTGGATGAGATGGCAAGCGTTTCAGTTCTGAATAAATGATCATTTTAAAACGCATCTAAACCACATCAGCAACTCTAAGACTTTTGGAATGTACTAAAGCCCTTTTTTTTTTTAATAAACTTTGGAAATTCGTGCTTTGTTAAAACCAGCATCACTCAAACGCTTATCTTCCTGTTTTCCTTTTTTTTTTTTAAAAAAAAAAAGCACAAGAATATCTCCAACAGTCATACTGTAGGTCGTTGCTATGACAACGGGAGAGACTGTGAGTAGGTACTTGTATGTCAGCTTGAACTTGTCCCACTTGAGCTGCTCCGGGGTCAGCGTGTAGCGCTTGTTCCTGGACAGGTGAAGCACCTGCGACCGGGCCTCTTTGCGGATCCCGATGAGCAGCACGCTGGTGTGAGCTTCTTCCTTGGACAAAGCATAAACCTTTAATGAGTCATCTCACAGTGTGACGGGAAGTTAGCGCCCGATTCCTGATGCCTCTCCGGCGACTTCGAGCGTGGCTCATTCTTCCAAAGAAAATTAAAGACATAAAAAAAATTTTTTTTCCTTCTTGTTGGAAAAATGAAGATAACAATCCCGACCTAGCAGCTGGAGACGCAAAACAGTGTTTATTGTCTTGACAATCGCAGCTGCTATTTTTTTTTTTTTGTTTGTTTTGCATGAGAAAGCTGGATATTTGCTTTTCTCATGAAGGCGTCCCATCAAAGAAAAGTGACCAGCAGCAAAGATGTTATAGTGAGTGTGAGCTTTTGCACGGATCCACCGAGGATGATATCTCTTCAGGGGATGTGCAACAACAGCTCCACGTAATCCCTTTTACTTTCTGCACTTTCATAACTTCAGAAGGTTGCCTTCGGGTCACTTTTTTTTATCGCTTTGATAAATCTGCAACTTTTTATGGAGTTGGCTTTGACAAATAAATCCTCCTTTCAACGGTTGAAGAGGTCCAGTAATTCGGATCCAAAGGAAACAGTTCTGCAACTCAAAGCGGGAGCATATCTTGTCCTGCCTGATGACCAGACGCTGATTATAAAATATGACGGTCAAGACCAACTCTACAACTCCTTGGGAAGGTTTTATTGTTCTTACAATAAAATACACAACGAGTTACAATCAGCCATCGTCTTACTCTTCTTCACCAAACTCTCTTTTGCTCTACGCCACTTCACCTCTGACACACACGTTCAAACAGATATAAGAAACGTTGACATCTGTTGATTATGTGAAGCCTAAATGGTGTCACGCCAGGGATGGTCACATCCAGAAATTCACAAAACTTAGTAACAGTGTTAGTGTGAAAATAGACCCTTGTTAGGATACTAACACTCATGAAACTAATATAATAATTACAACTTATTTCAGGTGAAAAACAGAGGGAACAACCAAAGAGATTTACTACTTTGAACTGGAACTGGAAATCCTTGCTATCTCTGAGAAAAAAAACAAACTTCTGCTTCTCCTCTGAACCTCCTCCTCTCCCACGTTGTCTGGTCTTTCATCACATTCACAAACATCCTTATGTATCTTCTAACCCACTCCAGTCTAGTTCCCCCCGTCGTACTTGACTTTCCTGCTCTAACCTTAACCACTCCCCCTGTCTTTGTCTAAATCCAACCACCATCTCCTTAACATACCCACGTTTCCCGTGTCCTTCCCCCAAACTCTCCTCTTCTTTTAAACTTGACCAGCTCGCATCTCCGTCTTTACTCACTTTAATTTCTTTGAGCTTAAAATCTGTACAAACTAGCCACAAACACAAACAACGGTGCAATGACTTCTCACATTTCTATATGCACCCTCAAAGATGACCTTTTGATGCCCCACACACCCCACTCCACTGATGACAGCCCCAGGATCTCCTTGACCGTGACTCCACCACATAAAACATGAATGGATCACTCTTCGTTCTGGATCTTGAGTGACGGTGCCTTTCCTTCAGTCTCCATGCCAAAAAACCCTGGCGCAGCTATCAGTTAACCTTGAACTAACATCAACCATTTTGCAGTTAAATATAACATTTATTGTCAATTAGTGTCAGTTTTCTTTCCTCCAACATATTCTGTATTGATCCAGATTTAGATTAGTTGTATTCTGTTGGGAAAATAGAAGATTGGTCTGATTCGACCTGCAAAAAAAAAAAAACATGGTGAAGTGCTGAGGGGGGATCACGATATTGCATGGAGATGTTTAGAGAAGCAGAAAAATACCTTCACAGCTGTTATTTTTGTTGATTTTTACAAGGTCAGGTCTTGGTTGGTTGGTTCAGGATATGTGTGAGCACAGCAAGAAGGCAGTGAGGTGCGTAGTAGGTGTAACAGGTGGATTTCAGGTGAAAGTAGGACTGCTTCCAGTATCAGCCATGAGCTCCTTTATGGTTGCCATGGTGATGGATAGGTTGACAAATCAAGTCAGACCAGGAGGCTTATGTTGTTTGTAGTGAAAGTAAAAAATAACCCTGAGAGGTGGAGGTTATGTCCTAATGAAGGTCAGTCAGACAGAGCACATGTGTGGGGAAGAAAAGAAGATAGACCTCTGAGGATGTAAGGAGTGGAGGGTTAGAAGGTGAAGAAAGGTGCAGGATGCTTGGACTCAACTGTTGAGAGGAGTGGGGAGTGAGTGATGAGAATGTGGGCAGGGTGGAGCTGGTGGAGAAGAGCATCTGGAGTTTCCTGCAGAAGGACAGGAAGCAAGGCTGGAAGTGGCAGAGTTGGAGATGTTGTGATTCTCAACAGATGAAATTCAAAATGAGCAAATAAGAAGGTCGTGGAGATAAAGTAGGCTAGGGAAGGATGCTGGAGATGGAGGATCTAAGAAGCAACCAAAAGATCGGACCTGCCCAGAGAAGGCAGACATTTCATGAAACTAATCGTGTTTTACCCTTCGCTTTGAAAGCTTTGTACCACTGAGTGTTCTGGGTTTTCTTCCTGGGGCAAGATGCTGATGATGATGAAAAGCAAATATCAAAGCCGTTTCCTTCATTTTGTATTCTCCACCCCGTAGTCTGGTTCCTGTTCCTGCTAAACCCAGTTAAGACTAATAAAAACAGCACTTCCCTTATTTCCTTCCCAGAAGGGTGAAGCCGGGCCAGGCCGTCTGGTGCACTGTCCCATTCTTCTGTTTAACCTGATAATGTCTTTTCTCATGAAGTAAAGAATAATGTTTCTCCACTGAAATGCATGCAGGACTTTTTTTTTTTTTTTAAATTGTCATGACCTCAAGCTGACACCGAGTCCCGGGTTCAGAGACTTATGAGCCGTGTGATGTACTAAGGCCAGAACAAGTCACCTCTTGTTATATTCACGCCACATCCACCCTCAGTCTGTGGTTCAAATTAAGACCGACCACAAACCATGAGGACTGGAGCGATCCCCCTAGACTAAACTTGGAAGCCAGTGGTGAGCGCCAGCTTGCAGAAAAAAAAAAAAAAGAGAAAACACTTGAGGACAAATCTCTAAAGGATCTTGCAAGGAGTCTGGAAGAGTTTCACTTCAAACTGTTAAACAACGGATTATCGTTTTTATTCCTAGTCTCAGAAACACAAAAGGGTCTATTCAACAAAGGCCGTGAATGGCATATAAATAAAAAACACAGACTGTCTAACTATTCATAAGAAAGTACATGTGCTTGACAAAATCAAAGCAAAAGTAGGATTAATCGTTCTGAATGGCTTTAAATACTAAAACATAAAACATGATATAAATTATAAAAACTTTTGCCATCCAACTTCATGTGTCCATTTTGAATCGTATTAATGTTTATTGTTGTAAGACGCAACAAAGTGCACCTCTAGTGGCACAACGTGGTATTACTGCGCTCATTAGCACGATTACGCTTTTATGCGCCCCCATGTGGTCAGAGGTGGTATTGCTACATGTGGTTTTAGACTGATAAAACATCCAAACTCGGGTTGCCTAAGACTTTTGGACTGTATTGTAGAAACAGAGTGGTTTGAAAGTAATTACTGTAAAACAGGGTTATAAATCTTAGATTATGTCATATGTATCCTATTAAATGTTGTTAAGCAGCAGTGTCAACTAAAGTGAAATATTTAAATGCTTTACTTGCATTTTACATGTGATAAGTTACTTGATCAGGAATCATGATAATAGTTAATTACCTTTAGTATAAATCACAGCTAATTACATTTTGACTTAAATTTAATCACTTATAAACTTAAATAGGGACTTTCTCTTTTTATTCTGTTTTCTATGGGAATCCATCACAAAATACAATAAATGAATAAATAAAAAGAAACATGTGGTCCTTATCGGGTCTTTTAAGTAAATTAGGTAAAAACACTCAGATAATAAAATAAACTGACACATGACACATTCCCGTTATTTATAAAACAAAGTCCAAACACAGAATGAGTGCATGGAAAAAAAAAGAGTTTATTTTATGATTTCTGGAACCGCCTGCAGCAGCAATAACTTCCAGAAGTTGTTTTCTGAAAGACGTTATCAGTTTCTAATGTTACTGTGAAAGCTTTCTACTCTGCTCTTTTCCACATTGTTTCACTTTATTTATTTACTAATGATATTTCTTGTTACAGAAATGGCACTTTAACCCCTTCCCGATTGAAGGGTCTAAGACCGGTGCTGATGTCTTTACCTTTTGGCATTGTGTTATGACAAACCTGAATGACAACACCAGCAATCTAATAAAATGACTGCTTTTGTAAAAATGCTTACACCTTCTGATGTAATTAATCAAGTTCATCTGATTATCAGAAACTGGCTGTTAATTCCAAGAAAAAAAGTAATTAATATTCACATTGTGTCAACATTTTAGCTTTGGTATTTTTTTTTTTATGACAGTGAAAGATATCATATGTTGTTGTTCATTTTGAGGTTGTAGTTATCTAATTTCAAGATCTGGTGAGGACCAGATGGTTTTAGTCATATGTAAAAGCTTGGAAGTGAAAGAGGGTGTACTTTCTTTTCCACATGACTGCCAGGAGTCTTCACGATTGACACATAATGAGAACGTGCGGCAAAGGGGATGACATAAAGCTATCCCTCGGGCTCCTCGTCACAGTGGGTGGTTCGTCATGATTGAAGTGTGTGGAAGAACACATTTATCCACTTGCCACAGAAATCCACTGCACAGGCGTCGGTTAATTTTCTGGCATTTATTTAATTTCACTTCAGCTGAAGATTAACTGAACCCTGCGTCTTTTATGATAAATGAGTGATTCCATCTCCGGATGAATCACGAATAATCCCATTAAAAGAAAACAAAGACTGGATCTGCATGAACACTGAATCCCTATTAAAAGTCTTTTACAAGTTATTTTTTATCTAATTTTATGTCCGTACAAAGGTTTTAGGCAGCAGTAGCCATATTTTTAAAGCCAGGCTATGTAGCAATACCACGTCTGACCACAGGAGGGCAGCGTATCACATGTAAATTCATGATGTAAAGACACAACAAAGTGCACCTACAACCAGAAGGCTGCCAGATCAACCGGCACCCCTGTAAACTGTCGAAATGTCCTTGACCAGGACACCGAGCGCCCCACTGTCCCTACTGTCCCTACTGAGGGGACGCATGGAGGTGCTCTCACAGTGTGATTGGGAAGGCTTGGGTCTAAACTATAAACTTATGCCAAAGTAAAGTGAAAAACCACCGTGGGGACTCCTCGAAGGTCAAAGGTTGAAAGAAGTTGCTTTTGTCGTCACAACATATCTCTAAGCCACCACGAGGTCAGAAGTGGGGGTACCATGTAGAGTAGTTTTATTTCCTAGTGTCTTTAAGGCAGCGACATTAAACACGAGGACCTGGCTCTCCTAGTATGAAACTATAAATTATATGATTTCAAACGTGTGTACGGGAGAATCACCCTAAAAAGAGTTAAATCTGTGGTTTGCTTGTACTAACCTATACTCAAAGAAAAAGTTATGACTTTGTTTTTTGTGTATCGGGATATAGTTTTGTATCCTTGAATGTTCAAATAAAGTTCTGACTTCAAATTCATGGCTAGATTATCACTCAAAAAAGCTAGTTTGAAAATGTCGCCTGATGTTTTCAGAGATTTTTTTCCCCTTTCGTGTCCACTGAACTTTATTTACAGATGACTAAAATACTAAAACATAAAACACATTACAAATACATGGTTATAAAAACTTTTGCCATCCAAGTCCATGGTCCATTTTGAATCGTATTAATGTTTAGTATTGTAAGTCGCAACAAAGTGCACCTCTAGTGGCACAACGTGGTATTACTGCGCTCATTAGCACGATTACGCTTTTATGCGCCCCCATGTGGCCAGAGGTGATATTGCTACATGTGGTTTTAGACTGATAAAACATCCAAACTCGGGTTGCCTAAGACTTTTGGACTGTATTATAGAAACAGAGTGGTTTGCAAGTAATTACTGTAAAACAGGGTTATAAATCTTAGATTATGTCATATGTATCCTATTAAAGTTTCTCATCCAGGTTTGAAACTTATGCAAACTGAAAGGAGAAAAAAAAACAATATAGGCTGCTTAAACAATAGATCACAAACAATATCACACCTTTCCAAAATGACACTGACATGAAGCAGAGTAATATATTCTGCAGAGGTAAGAATATATTTAGTTCTGAATGGGGTTTGGAGATAAGTCACTTGAATTGGTCATGAAAGGAACATGTCTTGAAGTGGTCACAGCATACCTCTAATCTCCAGGAGGGAAACGCCGCGGTGAGCTGCATCCCTGCGGCCAGAAGGCTGAGCAGCGCGGCGGCCAGCAGAGGCGCGGAGGACCCCTGGCTTCTGCGTAAACATCTGGATGTGCCAGAGCACACCATGGCTGCGATATCACACCTCCGGGAAGGGGGGAATAAAAGCAAATAAATAGGCCAAAATCTCTCCGCGAAAACGACTTCAGCATCAATGCCGGTCTGGGAGCTACTTCTGGGCCATGGCTCGCTTCGGCTCGGGGCGGCTCGTGTTCGTGCGGCAGCGCAGTCCAGCCCGCCGACCGGGATTTAATAGTGAAAGCAGCGCACACTGCACATCAGCTCTGCTCGGCTCTCTTCCGCACAGCACGGCTTGCCAGCGGGCTGGGTTTACATTTCTGCAGCAGGGGCAGGGGGTCAGTGTCGAGACAACATAATGAAAACCAAACGCGCGCTGTCCGACGCACCACTTGTTACAACCGGCGGGGCTCAGCGAAGGCAGAATCAGATCCCAACATGATTTGTGAAGGTTTATGTAACTCTGCTGAGGAAGAAAAAAAAAATCTGTTTAGTCTCCTTTTACCACTGTGTCATGCACAGACACTGAGGTAGAGCAGAAAAAGTTTTAATACGACCCGCCATAACAACTCCAAATGACCCAGATGTGAATAAAACCAGAAAAAACACGAGTTAGATAACAGTAAAACAAACAGATGCCGCGTCAAATAAAAACAATAATAGAATACAGTTAGTTGCAAAGCTCATATATATGTATACATATACATGTATGTATGTATATATATATATATAGATATATCTATATATATATACATTTTCTAGGCCCGTTGAATCCATTTCTGGGTCAGGGGTTCTGCTGGAGCCAATCTCAGCCCATCACAGGCGAGAGACAGGGGTACACCCTGGACAGGTCACCAGTCCATCGCAGAGCCACATACATAGACAAACAACCATTCACACACACACACTCACACATACATGTTTTTGGACTGTGGGAGGAAGCTGGAGTAACCGGAGAAAACCCACACAAGCACGGGGAGAACATGCAAACTCCACACAGAAACACTCCTGCCGGGAGTCACACCAGGAACCTTCTTGCTGTGAGGCAACAGTGCTAACCACTAAACCACCATGCTGCCCCATCCCAGACCAGTTCAGTGTATATGTTTTAATGACATGTACCCTAAAGACAAAGGTGTCAGTGAACAAGAGACAGATGAGAGAAATATGAGAATTAAATCACCAGTCATGGTTTTCACTGAGCTTTGTGTTTGCTATTGTTAGCAAATTTGCTGTTTTGTTTTTGTTTTTTTTTAAATAGTGTGAGCTCCCAGATGGGTTCTATATTCTCAGAAGTATATCATTAGTGTTTTTCAAAGGTATTGACTGATCATTTGTGTCTAGACTTGGGTGGGTTTTGGCCTGTGGCCTGTGGGTTTTGGAGTGAAGTTCTGAAGCCTTCTGAATGTCCATTTGTACTGTTTCTCTGGTTGACAAGCAGATTCCACTGAAATGTCACAAAGACCTCACAAGAATGTGTGATCTTGTGATAAAAGGCCACATTATTTCTTGTTTCCTGTAAGAAGTTAAAGCGTGACAAATGATTCCAACAGTTAAGAAGAAAAACAACAACTTTTTCTTGTTGATAGATAAATCTGTGTTGGGAGATGTTGATGAATTAATCTTGCACATAAACTGGCCTAGTCATATATTTTCATCTGAATAGTTTACTTTCCCCCCCTTTTTATGTTTGTGTTAAAAGCATGAATTGATTTTTAAATTGTGAAGAGATTTCAATTTTTTTAACATAAAAGGGAACATTTCTTCATCAGTAAAGATAAACATAAAAGTACGTATTCATACTCTAATCAATTGTCTCTTCGAAGCTTTCTGGATTTGACTTCAGAAGTCCTGTAACGTCCCTTTTACCTAAAGTTCAATATAGACTATAATATAGTAATTTAAAAAAAAGAAAACATGACAAAATACGTCTAGAAACAACGAGACAGCCTGTCCAATCTCTTGATCCTCCACATCTGAATAAAAGAGGAAAAGCAGCGTTCTGACCTTATGCGCAGACTGGAGCAGCGGAGCATCAACCTCTCTGCATGCCGCCTTCTCCTCCACTGTTTCTCCTTCTGTGCTCAAGTGACATAATTCAAAGACTGTTTGCTCCAGTTTCTGCCATTCATACACCAACGCTGCATCCCTGAATGAATGAATCGGATTTACAGACACGCATGCTGGGAATGCCCTCCCAGCGCTCACATTGTGCTCCAGCACTGAGATGTGGGAGCAGGCGCTTTGTTTAGTCTTTCTCCCTCCCTCCTTAGTTCCTCCTTCCCTCCTCTTCTCACTGTCACTACCTTCGCCTTCCTTTTATCTGATTTACTCGTCTTCCTTCAAGTTTACTTGTGTAACTGTTGCAATTCCACAGCTGTGATCATATGAGTCTTGACCTAAAAGTGAGACAATGATCAATAGCACAGATTTCTTCGTCACTTTGACTTTGCTGTACTTTAAGAACAATGTGCAGACGACTGGCTGGAATAAAAGTATTGTAAGTTGTTGTCTTTGTATCCATAAGAAGACTGTTGGAGACAAAATAAAAATTAATTGTTATCTGTGAAACTGTAAACACTGTGAGTTCAACAACAACTTTAATTCGCACAGCAGCGAACGCACGCAAGTTTTAGTCCTGTCCTTTCATTAGTGGGTGTAGATCTCCCCAACCTGAGACCAGGGGCTGATTGACAGCTGGCTGATGGATGTGTTATAAGCAATAAGACAAATATGGAAGGTGTTTGGAAAAAACATACATATAAATAATGCACAAAACACAAGACATTACATAACAAAATGTGTTGAAAAGTCTAAAAAAGTATAGATAAAAGACTTTCATCAAAAATATTGATTACTATACATAATTTTATATTGCATACATAATATGCATAATTACATAAAAATACAAACATAACTTGTAAATGTGTGTACCTGCTGATCCATGCCCTAACTACAAACATGCCTGTAAATGTTCTGTTCATCTTGAAAAACAGCTCATCATTCAAACCCCCAGGTTGTTTGTAGATCCCCAATCCAGTACATCTAAACTGGAAATGGAGATATGTGTCTGACCTGTAAACTTAACTTAAATCTTACAAAGAGCAGAACGAGGATGATCATAGAAGTTGGTTCACTAAGTTAAGATGCTGAGTACATTTACAATAGTCTCATTTGAGTCAACGTTAGGCAGATTAGTGGCATGTGATACTGTACGTTTGTGAAGTAATTTCTGCTTTTGTATGTGTCAACAATTTGCCATAAAGAAGAAGAATCAGGTATTTTGACAGACTTCCAGATTCCTTATAGTTGGTGTCCAGAGGGCTGAAGGTGATCAATCCTACTGTAATCTCTTTGACGGAGCCAGTGCATCACAAACTGTGAACGCTGTGTATGATCAAGCTTGGCGTGCTGATTAAGAAGGGAGATGAGTAAAAGTTCGAGGTGGACGCGGGTGCATTTATTTTAAGCCAAGTAAAATTCTAGCATTGACAAAGTAGGCGGCCTGTCTTCTAACCTATCGTTGCCACTGTTACACCACAACTGCTTGGACAAACATTACCTGAGGTGGTAAAAGAGTTTCCAGAAAACAAGGGAAAGGAAGCTGGAGGAAGAAAAAGAAAAGGCTCAGTCGAGCTGAATAGCCGGGTATTTTGTCTCTGTGTCTCAGTGGGCAGTCCACAATGTGGGTTAATTCAGGCTTCGCATAGATCTTTGAAGCGAGGCTTTCCCAAGCCAAATCACTTCCCAAGATACATTAGTATTCTGTGGATGATTCTTCGCTCTTGTGTTGTTGAATGAACAGAAGAAGAAGAAATGGGTTCAAGATACAGGTGCAGTTCCCCCAATAAAAGCCAACGTTAGCCTTTATGATTTGCTTGTTTAGACTTCTAGAAGGACATGTTCAACCATAACAACTTTAATCATTTTTTTCCCCGTGTGAATAATAAGACAAAGTAGTAGTAGTTGTTGTTGTTTTTGTGTGAAGTGTCCTACCACCAGCTGCTCATTTGGGTCAGATTCATTATTTCTATCAATCACACTATTACTTTATTTTGATGATCAGTTGCATTGACTTCATCAAAGTAAATAAGTACTCATCACATACTCTTTATGTACCCTTGCTGGAGAGTTATTCTTTTTTTTTTTTTTTTTAGTGGACAGCTCTAAAAGTAGTTTAAAACAGTTGTAGAACATTTTAACTTCTATATAAAACTTTAAATCTGTTTTATCAAAAGCTGCTTTGATAAAGGATCATTCTTGGTGAGACATATTCTAGTTTACAGTCACAAACGCTAACCTACAGGTTTTAGATGTTTTTAGGGTACCTTTTGTCTGAATAGATTAAAAAGCTGAATGCAGAAAGCAGCAGAAACAAAAACTAGCTGAAGAATTTTTAAAAAGCAATGAAGTATGGAGCAGAAATTACAACCATTAAAAAAGGTTGGTAAAACATGGGAAATGCACATAAAGAAAAAAAATGCAGCAATTGTTACATTTACTTTCACTTTTGTTTCTTTCCATAAACTATGAATCTGAAATATACCATGTTTTATTCTATTTTTGTTGATATAGCTCTATTTTTACATTTCAGGCCTGCAACACATTCCTGCAACTCAGTTCTTAACTGTTTGTCTCATCTATCATAAGATAACTTGGTGAGAGGCAGGTTGATTTGCTTTATGGGAATGAATAATGTCATTATCTGACATGTGCACATCAGATGATTCAAGAGTCAGGTTTTTTCTCTCTTTCTTCCCTCAGCGTCTCGCTACATCCAACCAGTCTGTCTCTGAGAAGAAATGAAAAGTGTTTTACAAATATAAAACTACCAAACATTCAATGTATCATTAACACTATCGTTTTATTCATATGCATATAATTCTAAAGCAGCCTGTTACAGGAATAAAGAAATATTCTGTTTTTCACTTTCACATCCATGTGCTTTTAAAAGTAAAAATACCTCAAAGTTGGTCTACATGCTTTATCTTTCGTATCTTAATACTCAGGTCTTCCATCTAGCTGCTGTAAAATCAATCAAACCTGCAGCTCTGAGCTCCTGCTGTCCTGGAAACACACGGTTGTTTCTTTGAGCCTTTGTTTATTCATTAATGTCATAGAAATTTATTGCAAACACTCATTTTCTCTCCTTACCTAGACACAAGAATTCAAACATTAATAAAACTCATTTTGCTTAATCAAAGCATCCAAGAATAGAAAACTCTTCTGTCTGGAATACAGTGTATGGACATTTTAATCAAACAAATAATGTCAGCCTTGTGTTATTAAGTGAAATATGAGAACTAGATTTTGTCAGTGTCCACTTTCAGTACACTGACATTGGGCCATAATTTTTTTCATTAATCTGAAGAAAACAAAATCCACTATTTTGCAAATGACTAGAACAACTTTATGTTTTTTATTTGACAGATGATTTACGAAGCTACAACCTCTGATACATAATATCCTAAATGAACATCCTCCAAGAGTAGTGGACCCCGTTGTCTTCTTTAATATGCCTGCTCACAACAGTAGCTGCTTTCAAAACTGAAAACATTGGACCTTTTGATTGCTGAGAGCAGGAACTGTAGCGTTCTTAAAGCAAAGCTGACGCAGTGATCACGGCGAGTCTCAATAATTTCCTGATTGCAGAAGTAATCTGCAAAAAAATAAAGAAAAAAATAAGAAAGCTCCCTTGGTAATTGTTATAGTTTCACAGGTATTATTGTCCATGTAGCTCCGAGCGATGTAATAATAGTGTTTGCTCTAGAAGGCTCTGTTTTACCAGCGTGGCAGCCTGCAATAAATCACCATATCTCTGAAATTTATAAATATGAACACAATGGAAAGTACAGTTATTATGCGTTGACAGCCCACACAGCTCCCATTCTCAACACGTACTGAATATTAGATGCAAGTCAACACCTTTGACTTTGCCCCGACCCTCACAAAATTTGAATTCGAGCTTGTGCAAATTTTCCCTGAATTGCTAAGTATTAAAGATGACTCAGTGCTCTCCCTGTAGCCATATGCACTAAAGATCACGTTAAAGCTCAGAGGCACCTTGCAAATTTGTTTCAAGAGTGGTTTTAAATGAAATATTGAGGAACAGCATCCCCTGCTGTTTCGCAAATGGCTCTTCTTTCTAAGTTGAACGCAGCTCTGCAAGTCCACGTGACATGTTCCTCCTACTACATGTGGCTTTCTGCTGGGATACATGTTAATCATCCAACATTTTATATTATTATCACTTTGGCACTCTTACTCCAGCACTTTTACTGGCTTTCCTGGAAGCTGTTGATGGCACTGAGCCTCACAGCGTGAGCTGTAATTTTCATTTCAATAAGAATCCATGGACTAAATGATTTGCATGATTTCACCTGGAGTATATTTTTATGGCCTCTTATTTTATACAAATCTTTATGTCTTTATTTATGTAATGCATCCTGATCAATCATGCCTTCTGCTTCACAACAAACCTAATAGTGGGATAAAGATTTTATTGAAACAAACAACTCCAAATGTTTCTTTACTGTTAGTCTGTATCTCAGTGACAGTCCTGCCATGGACTGTACACTGAAGCTACTGACAGCTATGATCTGTCTCTACAACGGCGACGACAGATATATTGTTATTCCCCCTTTTTTCAGGAAATGAAACAGGAGTCAGTTTTCAGTGTCAAATGTTTGTACGAAGGAACCGACTGAGCACAAGTTGGGCCATGGATCAGAACCACTTTCATGTTTTAAAAGGACACCCTGAGAAGTGCGACATTCATTCAAATTTGTAAAATGGTTGGAGATACGTGTGGCAAAGCATCTCTAGTCAGCAAGGTAAAATGGAGATCAAACTGATGGAAGCCGTGACAGAGCCCGTGCATCTGTTTTTCAGCACATCCAGCTTGAGATAATACACAGCTTTTGCTTCTTTGTCTCCCAGTGAATCTCGAACTCTCAACAAATCTGAGTTTTCATTATGACAGGAGAAAGCAAATCCACATTTCTCTACACTGTCACCGTGCACCCAGGTCATGGACTTAACACAGCATAACCAGGAAACACCTCTGCATGACCCTCCTGCCTGAGGCCGATTGTTAAACTGAAGGACAAGTAAGCAGCAGGTCCAGATGGTCCTAAAGGCCTGATCATGACAAACTATGCTGGAGTCTCAACTCTCAGCGTCTACAAACCTGTTGCCTTAATGTCACATATCATGAACGTCCTGGAGGGTTTGCTAATAGCCCACCTAAATAAGCAGCTGGAGCCTGTCAGGGCCCACTGCAGTTTGCTTACAGTCATGCGGTTAAAGGAGGTAGCATTGTAAATGTTGTGTGATTTTTTTGTTTGTTTGTTTGTTTGTTTTCTCAGTGATTTTTGTTTGTGTTGACACTTGTAGTTCCATACTTTTAGGCTGGACCATTGCAGGAAAATAATACATTTAACCAGCTTTCTAGTGCAAAGTGCTGGTTTGGTTGGTGTTCACGTTGGCCTTTGATGTAGCCCAAAAAAACCTCCAAACAAAACAAAACAACAAAAACACAAAAAATATAGAAATAAGGAAATGATCACTGGCGACTGGAGACATCAGTTGTGATCTGTGATTGATTATTTTGGTTGTTAGGGTGTCTAAAGTGCTTCTGTGGTGCTCAGTAAGGTTTGGGTTTCAGCATTCATACTTGTTAAAGTGAACTGCTTGCAGGAAAAGCCTTTAACAGAGTCAATTGGAATTTTCTGTTCACGACATTGCAAAAAATTTGGCTTTGGGGAGTCATTTATAAAGTGGATCAAGATCCTATACAATACACCTTCAGCCACAGTGACCCCAAATGGAATTACATCACAAAGCTTTACATTGCATAGGGGAACCAGGCAAGGGTGCCCACTCTCCCCTTCTCTATTCATTATATTTATTGAACCCTTAGCAGC
>JAOWBL010000022.1:319234-334759 GCA_028564865.1 Zenarchopterus dispar | reverse complement strand
ATATATATATATATATATATATATAAATGCAAAGAATCAAATCAAATATACACAATTTTATACAAATATTTGTCACAGTTCTTATATTATGGAATACATCACTGAATATTTTCTTTAAAAATATCAAAAATTAGATTAGTTTGTGGACCCTTGAGCATGTTACAGGAGCTTAAATTAAACAATAACTTTAAAAAAAAGGAGATTAAATGACAAGAAGAGATGTCTCGCATCCCAATCCAGATGTGTTTTGTTGGAAAAAAAACAGAAATGCAGAATCAGTGCTATAAAATAACAAAGAGGAGCTTATCTTGCTTTACTTTTTATTCTAATAACACGAGATCAAGTCAGGACTTTTTATGTGATATTTTCTGCGAACATAGCGGAATAAATTACAAACATGAATAATTTCTGGCTCATCAATCCACCAAAACTATCATTAACAGGTATTTATTCTGTCTGAAGTTTTCTTGTTTCCTCCACCTTTAAAAATGTGCTGTGAGAATCTTCTTAGAAAGATTTTATCCTTTTTTTTTTTTGCTACAGTTTTGCCAAGAAAAATCAATGTTATATCCTGTGCTCTAAATTCTCAGGAAAAAAAAAAAAATTGGCTTTCAAGCGGCACGCTGGACCTTCAAATTCTTCTGCTATCACTGAGAGGGTTTCTGCTTTCACCGCTCTGGATAGTGGCTCATCGCTCAAATATGCACACTGGACGTCCGTCTGAGCGTATCTGCTCCTTCTGCTAGATAAGTTGTCAGAGCAGCGTTTTCCAAGACCGCATGTAACAGTCGGGTCGTGAAGAAGTAAGCGTTTAATCCCCGCTCGCTCCCGGGGCCAAAGGAGATACCACGACCCTCTCTGTTCCTGTGTTTGGACCACAGGAGAAAAATAAATCAAGGAAATCAAACATCTTTGGGACATGTGATGGCTGTTGCTGGTAATAAACGCGTCCTGCTGAATGAGAAAGCAGAGTTTTTGTCTCTGAAGTTATAGTCAAATAGTCAAAAATGTGACTTTTCCAACGCAGTTCTCCCTGACCTTGGCGGAAAAAGTCGTGAGCTCAAACAAAGATGGTTGGAGACATCCACGGGGACTTTGAGAATCTTATTGTTTTACAAAATCACATTTATTAATGTCATATGATGTGCTGCTTTATTTAAATAAAGAAATGGCTGCAAAGGTGAAAGGTTTTGTTGTCAAATGGACCTTACACTCGTTCTCTGTTCACCTGTTTATCTTATTTATTTCAAATGTATGAAAACAACCTCGAGTCAAAGTCACAAGGAATTGAGGGACTGATTTATCCCATTGTTAAAAAAAAAAATTAAAAATTAAAAGCTGGTTACTGAAGTATGAAGACAAGTCAACCACCCAAAGATCTGGGCTTTTGTTCGACATTTACGGCTCGGTTGTAGCACTGACACATGTTACACGGGCCAGATGTGGTCAATTACTGTCGTGAGCCAGTGTTTGTTTTTTGACACGTTTGTGTGATAAAAGATGTTGACCAGATGTTATAAGCTGACATGAGTGAAAACAAGTGATAACATAAGAAAAAGCAGACGACACGGCCGAAATCAGAGTTCAGACACTGATTTCACCGTCACACCGGGTCAGCGGGATCATTTATGGGCAAATCTGGGCCAAAGTTAACAGCAGATGAGGTTTATTTGTTATCCGGGCAGCTCGCCCACTCACATGAAGCCACGTCATTTCACACAATTGGGAAGCTGAGATCTTTTATTGGCCCCACTGGTCCCCACTCGCTTTAATCCCCTGAACTGCAGCCTTCCAATGAGAGTTCAATATATTTATTTATCTACTGGTTTATGTTGGGTAGAAACAACAAAAGAACATGAGCAGAGCCAGTTCTAAACAATGAGAGGTAAACAAATGATATTTATCACTAATTATTTCAATTCACAGACATTTTTATTACTTATATCATTAATTCACAAGCACTTACACCACTTCCAAGTTTCTTTGTATTTATTTATTGATCGCTATTATTATCATTGAGATGATAAATAGCAGCTTTGTGTTGAGGATGATAACAATAATTGTAGGACATGATAAAATTATCATTATCGCATCACCACTGTTTTAACATTTTCATTCCTGATATATGAAATAATACACAGAAAATGTATATTTTTTAATTGAAATTTTTTTTTACATATATATTTGAATTAAAAATACCCCCAATACAGTTTTTAACAGTTTCTAACTAATATTTTTGTATCATTATGAATATGTTGTGAAATTTTATTCATTATTTTTTAATTGTATAAATATTTATTTATTTATTTATTTATAATTCATTCATTCATTTATTGCAGAGGTATTAGAAATTCAAGCATCAACCATGATCCTTCTGGCATTATAGGGGTAGACAAATCCTGGCAGTTCAATTCAAATTAATCCAAGACATTCATTTATTTTTAGTTAATTTCAATTCAGTTCAATTCAATTCAATTCAATTCAATTCAGTTCAATTTCACTTCAGTTCAACAATGCTTTAATGATTCTTTGGGAAAATAATACATTGTACTTTTATTTATTTTTTTTTAAATTTCCTCCCAGTCTTTACAGATGCTTGTGGCTGTGGGCAGGAAGGATATCCTGCAGCGGTTTATGTTGCAGCGGATCTGAAAAAAGCTTCGGATGGTCATTTGCTGAATTACTGTCTTCTTGTGAGGAGGATGCTCAGTTTTTATATTTTATGATTTTCATTTTATAAACCGCCCTTCTTTCCACACTTAGCCCTACAGGCTCCAGAAAAGTCTTTATTGCTATTTTTTTTCAGTTCACCTCTATTATAACAGCTCCAATTTTATTTCACATTAATTTTATCACTTCCTAAACTGTGATCACATCTTTTTACAGCTGGTCCTTTGAGTCCCACCTAGGAACTTCCGAAGGCGGAACCTTCGTGCGATGCGCCGTTTGTTAGGACAGAGACGCCGTTACACTCGAGGGGGAGGAAATGGCGCCCGTCAGGTGCAGCGGGGTTTTTCAGTCAGTCACGTCTCCTCGAAGTTTGCCACGTAATCCCTGACAGCGTATACCGGTACCAGGTCCAGCGAGCTCAGAAATATGTTTGCCAGAGGAGAGGGACCGATTTGGTGTCGGGTGCCGAAGACGTAGCAGGTTAGAGCCGCCGCTGTCACACATTTGCCCCTGTTTGTCCGGAACAGGTTATATTAGCTCCGCGGCTAGCCCGCAGCTTTAATCCCATAATCTCAGTAGTTAGTTACCTTCATCTTCAGGTTGTCTGCCTGTCCTGGACTCGGTTTAAAATGCTTTTCTCCTCCAAGTAGCTTATTTGATTGATCTTTTGGGGATCAGATGAAGTGCCACGTGTACTGTCAAGATTTACAGTCAGCCAGTGTTTTCACTCCAAAAACTTCAGTTCACTTCGCACCAACAGCTGTTTGGTTTTTGTTTGTTTGTTTCTGTAAAGCAGATCACGCTGCGGCAAGATGAAAGATGCTGAAAAGTCTTTTAACAGAGACTTATTCAAAGATGTAATGGATTTGAAGTTATTGAACTTGTCCTAGGAGGAGGACAGGTCAAGACGTCTCCCAGGGTCTCTGATCTGGCAATCAACAAAAAATGTGACATCAAATCAGTAAAATTAGACTTAAAAAGGTATGCAAAAGACTACAGAAAGACACAACTCCAATATTTGTATATGTACAACTATGCAAAAATATAATTAAGCTGTGAATACACTCAGTATATGAAAAAACATCTTAAAACATAAACAGTAATATTTAATTATGTAGCAGAAAAAGAAATATACTTTTAGTAAGTATATATATTTCTATCTATAAATATTTTTCTAGTATCTGTGTGTATACATATATATATATATATATATATATATATACACACACACACACACACACACACACAACGCCACTATGCAAAATATAATTAATCTGCAAATGCACTCAATATATGAATAACATCTTTGAGCGAAAACAGTATATTTAGAGTTATATATTTGAGGAAGAAATATCCTTTTAGTAAGTAGACAATAAAATATGTTTATACTAGACCTCAAACGGAGTGGAGATTAGTCCTCAACCTGATAATCCATCCATGGTTATCCATACCTGCCAGTCCATCACAGGGAAAGTACAGACAAACAAACGGGTTAATTTAGATTCACAAGTTCACCTTGTTTTTGGACTGTGGGAGAAAACCAGGGAACGATCAAACTCGCAGACAGAACCGAGCCAGGAGGCCAACAGAACCAACAGGCCAACAGTGATGGTGACAAACTGCATCTGTGGGATGAATCTCAGAGTGATATGAGGAATGATGGATAAAATAAGATAGAACCCCCCCCCCCCCCTTCTGTGTGGTGCTGAAATCATAACAAAAGCTAAAAGGTTAATCACGTACTTAATTAGATGTTTGATTACATAAAATAAGGCTTAAAATGACATGTAAAAAAGCTCTAATTTACTCTTCTTTCTGCCACACGGGTCTCTTGAGTTTGATATCAACTTTTTAAAAAATTTCTTTCGGGGGTCAGGGCTGATAAAGTGACGAGAAACAGCGAAAACCTGCAGCAAAAACTGCACGTGGATCTCGATGGAGGACTTTTTGCCTTTAAAGCATAAAGAGTTAGGAGTAAAGCTTTGCCCTGAAGGCCACTTTTAAAGCAGAGTGTTAAATTCCCCAGCTCCTCACGTCAAAGCTGCTTTCAGGAGCTCCATGCAGCTGGAGAAAGCAGCGTGTTTACAGAGCGTTATCACTCGGCAGAGTCAATACTCTCATTGTCATCGTTCCCGCCGCTGCCGCTCTCGCTGTCACACTGTCAGATGTCCGTCTTGTAACCTCCCCGCTGTGTTTCCCCTCCTGCAGGAACACCAGACGTGTGCTTTGGGAGCGCTGCCCGTGCTGTAGACCCCGTGCAGAAGAATGGCCAAAGAACAGAGGCAGAGCGGGGCGGAGACATTTGTACTGGCTGGATCCAATGGTCACAATGGCCAACAGTGGCAGGCCGGTCTGAATAACTCGACACAGACTCGGCCTGCTGCCACGGACCTCGTGTCGAGGATGGCCCGCGTCGCCTCAGACGTCAGGCAGAAATGTGCGGCCTACGTTCTGGCCCTGAGACCGTGGAGCTTCAGCGCCTCGCTCATACCCGTGGCCCTCGGCAGCACCTTGGCCTACAAACTGGAGGGCTCTGTGGACTTGGTCATCCTGATGGTGTGTGCGGTGGCTGTCCTGGTAGTCCACGGCGCAGGAAACCTCGTAAACACCTACTATGACTTCTCTAAAGGAATTGACCACAAGAAAAGTGACGATAGGACTCTTGTGGATGAAATCTTGGCCCCCCAGGATGTTGTCATGTTTGGTGCTTTGTTATACTCTTTGGGGTGCTTGTGTGCCACTTTGCTTTTCTTCTTGTCAACACTTCCACTGGAGCACCTAGCCCTTATTTACTTTGGGGGACTTTCCAGCTCCTTTTTATACACCGGAGGTGAGTACAGCATAAACTTCATTCTGTTTCTGATTATTCAGCCAATTTAAACAAATCGGAGCATGTTTAGTCTGAATATGACAGTAAATTGAGCAAACCACATTTAAATCTATAGCCATGGGGACTGCTCATGCTTTAACCTCCTAAGACCTGACGTACACACATGTGGACATCACACATTTTGTTGTCTATGTTGCAATATTTATTTTCTTAACTAGAGCCCAAAACAACAAGAAAAAAAAATTGCACCAGGTCTTAGGAGGTTATTTAAAGGGCTGTCGAATATTTTAAAATCAGATTTTACTCAATAGAGGTTGAGTTAGTTGAGAGGAATCCTGACTATCTAGAAACAGTTTGTAAAAAAAAAAAAACAGCTGTGAAGGGGTCTTGAGTATTTTTATTTATTTCTTCATTAGGCTAGGCTGCACATACTTCTACAGACGTGGAAACATCTTGTTCATGTCAAATGTTCAAAAAAAAAAGTCAAATGCATATTTTCAAAATGTGAATCTCAAAATCGCCCGTTTTCAATGCGGCATTTTTTAACTCGCAATACTTGTTTGCACAGTTCGAGCTATCTGTTGGAATTTAATGTGCGTGATTTATCTGAAAGTATTTTACTGATAGCACTGGAAAAAAAAAAAAAAAAAAACAAAAAGAAGAATGTCATGGTGAATTCCAGCATCGCTGCAAAAGTCATTGGACTCGCCGTATAGTCCTGCAAAACCCGTTTAAACCGTTTTACTGCTGTTTTCAGAGTCTGGACATGTTTTCTTTCAGGACACAGTGACATTGAGGGTGTAATTAAATATGTAACAGAAACCCCTCATTGTTGCGCAAGAATGCAGAGCTTTAACCGTCATGTGACAATATGTCACTATTTCAGTCTTTTCATGCGTTTCCAACAGCAGCTAACCTCTTGTGAGCTCAGAACCAAACTGTAAAAGCTGATATTCTATATTTTGGGGATTTGTTGACGAGTTTGACGGTGAGGTTAAATTCTCTCCCTCCGGTTTTTCTTCTTTTCTCCAGGGATTGGACTCAAGTACGTGGCCCTGGGAGACGTCGTCATCCTCATCACCTTCGGCCCCCTGGCGGTCATGTTTGCCCACGCCGTGCAGGTGGGCTACCTCTCGGTGCTGCCGCTGGTGTACGCCGTACCGCTGGCCCTCAACACAGAAGCCATCCTCCACAGCAACAACACCAGAGACATGGACTCCGATAAGCAGGCGGGCATCGTCACCCTGGCCATCCTCATAGGCCCGACGCTGTCCTACGTCCTCTACAACCTCCTCCTCTTCGTCCCCTACGTGCTCTTCTGCATCCTCGCCACCCGGTACACCATCAGCATGGCGCTGCCGCTGCTGACCTTACCCATCGCCTTCCCTCTGGAGAAGCAGTTCAGGAGTCGATCCTACGCCAAGATCCCCCAGAAGACGGCCAAGCTTAACCTCCTCATGGGACTTTTCTATGTCTTCGGGATCATTTTGGCACCTCCCGGTAGCTTGCCATTACTGTAATTGATTAGATTTGATTTTCAGCCGTTTGTTTTAATACAGATTAGTTTACGTACCTTATTGTATTTGTACAAGGCCATCTGACGGCCTTTTGCTGGCTTTAAATTATTGTTTAATTTATAATCTGAGCAGATTTAGCTTAGTTGCCCCTCTATTGAGTAATCAGACTACTTTCTCTGCAGAAATAAGCCCTCAATGTTTTTGGTAAAAGCGAGAACTGCCATTTTAAAGTTTTGGACAACTTTTTCATCATTGGAGGACAAATGATGAACCTGTATTTGACATATCTGTAGTTTTAAAGGTATAACTCATAACATGGACAACTAAAAACATCAATAAATAATCATCTTCGACATGTAACTCTCTCTTATGTCTGTATGGTACAAGTATTTAATTTGGTCCTTTGTAATTTCATTTTTGGGCAGCCACGAAGTATTTTATGTAATTGTATTAAAACACACTGATGCTTATTTGCCATTTGTTTTTGTTTTTTTGATTGAAGATGAGAATATTTCATTTGCTTACTGAAAAGCTGAAGAAACATATTGAAATATTTGTTTTAAACATATAAAGAGGTTTCAGAATGTGGAAGCTTATTAACGTTTTTTCTTTTTAGACGTTCTAAGTTGAGTCATTTTAGGAACGTTATAAATTTAGATGAAAAGATTCAGGTGCATATTTTGATGAGATTGCTGAGTTACAGAGCAGTTTATGATTTGTTACACTTTCCTTTGACCTGCAGGACAAATACAAAGCAATGGCCAACATATCTTATGTAATTAAAGAAATATTCTTGTTTCTTTCCATTTCTGGAGTACTATTTCTGCATTCAGTCACGATGGATTAAGTGACTTTAAATGTTAGACACTTTTGCAAAAACAAGTATTTCTCTGGTTAGTCAGCAGGTGGCAGTATTTAACTGTTAAAACCACCCGCACAAACTGCTGTTAAACGGGATTTTCTGCCTCTGAAACTACTTTTTATGTTTACTGTAGTTTTGCAGCTGTTCCAGCTGCTGATCGTCATATTTGATCTCTTGTATAAACTAATGATCCCTTATTTTTCAAGGTCTGAATATACATTCATAAAACATCTGATTTCCAGCAGAACCATTGCTTTGATTTTTTTAATTATTTCTTTAACGCTCATAAAACACCTTCAGAAGAAAATGGTCTTTAAAAAGAGAAAAGTAACGTAGGAGTCACGTGATTAAGAGTCGTTTTAGTTTGTGTTTTTAGCTGTTTTGTTTATTTGGCACCATTGTTGGCATGCATAGTGCCCCAGTTCATTAGCACTATTGTTTGTTTAGGTTTTTTGTTTTGTTTTGTTTTCAAATTAAAGCAATGCTTTAAAAAACAAACAAAAACAACCCCCCACCATTTTTAGGTTGCCCGAAGTAAGAACAACCCCGACTTTATTTTTAGAAACACAGCCATGTCTATACTTGAAGTTTATTTTATTAAGTATGCTTGAGTTTAAGTATAAATATAAGTATGGTATACTATGGACGTTGTACTTGTAGTCTACTAGAAAGTATACTAACTTAATCCTGCTTCAGACTAAACTGGAACATTTTTAAGTTTACAGAAGTACACTTTCAAGTATACAAAAGGTACGCTCATCTATAAACTACCAATGAACTAAGTATATACTTCTAGTATATATCTTAGTTTATTGAAGTATGCTAAAAGTATACCACAAGTACACTCTTCTATATACTGTCATTGTAATATTTATATACTTCAGGTCCACAATTTAGTTTATTGAAGTATATTTTAATGAACTTAGAATTACTAGAACTAAAAAAATACATTATTTTTCTATTTTACTATACTTGTAGGTTTGCTTAACATATTTCTTGTAGCATACTATTTATATGCTTCAAATGTACTTCTTAAAGTATTCTTATCCTTAACTCATAGTGTATGTACATAAAGATAATGCAATTGAGCACACATATTATTTACTGTAAACTTTTAAACTCCATTACTATATGAACTTGAACATACAAGTTTATAACATGGGTAATACCACAAAGTATGTAGTGAAAAACATTTTTATTTTGCTAAATTAAATTAAAAAGCACTAGTCGAGATTGTTATGTTTGTTTTTTACGAGGTGTACGTGAAGGTAGCATTAGTAGTGACGCAATGCATGGGCGTGTTGTCATGGGTATGAGCTGCAAAACCTTCCAGTCTTGTAAACACTTATTTATCACTAAACGAACCATGTCAGCGTACGTAGTTGACAGCAATATGGACTTTCATTTACCTACAAAGTAAATATTTTTAACAAAGACCCGGTAAGTAAGCACGCCATGTCAGAAGTTGTTTCTTTACCAGAACAGGGTGGATAAACACTAGTTAGCTAGCTAGCGACAACGTTAGACAAGCTAGTGCTGCATCCTTAAAAAGTCACAACGTTGTTCACTAATTGATCATTTCAGTGTCGGCAAACGCCACATTGATGAATGTATATGCATTTGGGTGACACATTCCTATCGATATTTTTATTTCTCAGGAGAGAGGAGCGGGTTTGTTGTTGGAAATGAGCTCAGTAACGACATATTGTAGTGCCAGCTGTTAATTTTAGAAACGCACATCAGTGCTATAAATAGACATGGATTTGAGGTTTTCTGTGTTTTTCGTTTCGTTTTGTTTTTGTTGTTACCTGTGGATTCGTCTAAGCTTTCCGTATCTTTTGGCTGCTTGTTGCAGTTTATAAAAACAATTATAAAGGTTATGTTGTTTTACCTGTCAGCACGTTTCATTGTCACCTGGCTTAATTCATATAAAAGATATGCATCAACATAAATCATCTGAACATAAATGACATAAACACTGGTTCAGCTTATACATGTAAACTGCATCTGCATGTGCTTTTTACCCTTTACAGTTGTAATTTGTGCTGGTAGTGATGGTAGCAGAAATGAAAATGTTGAGGATCTCTTTGGGAGTGACAAGGATGGACAGGATCACAAACGAGTACATCAGAGGGACGGCACATGTTAGATGTTTTGGAGATAAAGTCAGATTGAGATGGTTTGGACATGTGCAGAGGAGGGATAATACATTTCTTGAGAAAAGGATGTTAAGGTGGAAACTATCAGGTGGGATGTCTAGAGGAGGACCAAAGAGGAGGTATATGGATGTAGTGAAGGAGGACATGAGGGTGGTTGGTGTGAGAGAGGAGGAAAGGATCAGCCATGAGCTCCTTCTTGTTTACAATGGTGATGGACAGGCTGACAGATGAGGTTAGACAGGAATCTCTATGGACCATGATGTTTGCAGATGACACTGTGATCTGTAGTAAAAACGGGGAGCAGGTGGAGGGAAACTTGGAGAGGTGGATGTATGCTCTGGAAAGAAGAGGGATGAAGGTTAGTCGCAGCAAGACGGAGTATTCGTGTGTGAATGAGAGGGATGCAAGTGAAACATTGAGGTTACAGGGAGAGGAGATGAAGAAAGAGGAGGATTTTAAGTACTTTAGGGTCAGCAGTCCAGAACCATGGAGAGTGTGAAAAAGAGGTGAAGAAATGTGTGCAAGCAGGATGGAGAAAAGTGTCAGGAGCGATGTGTTAATAAAAGGGTGTCAGCAAGGATGAAAGGAAAGGCGTTGTTTGGGTTGGAGACGGTGGACCTGAGGAAGAGACAGGAGGCAGAGCACGAGGTAGCAGAAATGAAAATGTTGAGGATCTCTTTGGAAGTGACAAGGATGGATGGGATCACGAACGAGTACATCAGAGGGACGACACATGTTAGATGTTTTGGAGATGAGGTCAGAGAGGCCAGACTGAGATGGTTTGGACATGAGAGAGGAAGATAAAGAGGATGTAGTTAGATGGAGACAGATGACTTGCCGTGGCGACTCCTGAAGGGAGCAGCCGAAAGGAAAAGAAAGAAGTGACGGTAATGGTGGGTGACACCGACACGGGAGCTGCAAATGATCAGCTGGGATTGTCAGCAGTCACATCATCTATTAAATTCAGTTCAATAATGGAGTTTCTTCACAGACTCATTATAGATGTTGATAGCTGTGGGCAGGAAGCATCTCTGGCAGCGGTTTGTGTTACAGCAGATCCGAAGACGAAGACTGGAGGCGCTCTGTTGTTGAATTACTGTCTTGTAACAACAATGCTAAGGGTTATCTGTTATATTTTTCATTTTATGAAGACTCCTTTGCACGTCCAGCTCCAGAACAGTCTTCAGATCAGTTTGTTTATTTTTTCAAATCAACCTTAAACATCATTGTTGCATCTCCAGTTGTGTGTCTTTCCTAACACATCCACAAAGTCGCTTAAGACTGAAACTCGTGACAGAAATGACTGGCATTTTTAGAGAAACAGGCATTCAGTTGATTGCCTTTGATTAAAAGATGAGAAAGTATTACACGGTGGGAAAAAAAATCGAAGATTTTTATCAAAACTTGACAGAATTGTCACTGTTTAATACAATTTTAAGGTTTCTCTCAAGAAGCTATAAAAATACCTAAAAACCATTTCGGATGTAAATTGTTAATTTTGCCCTGATATTCATCCATCCATGCATTTATCATATCCACCTCTTCCTGCTCAGGGTCATGGTGCTCTGCAGCTAGCCTGATATTTATCCATTTATATATGTAGAAAAAAAAATGACCACAAGCCTAAAAGCTTGAGAGATAAAAGCATGTTATTATCACTCCAGTCTGAAAGGAAGATACTTTCCTCACCCATGGTTGATGGGTTAAATGGCCTGACTCGCTCCTGTTGCCTTCAACAACGTAGTCGCCAGTAGGGCTGCGCAATATATGGAGAATTTATCATCACTGCATTATCCATCCGCCATTTATAGGCACTTATTCCTATGTAGGGTCACAGGGATCTGCTGGGATCTACTCCAGCTCTCGTAGGATGGAGGTAGACCTTGGACACGACACCAGTTCACCACAGGGTCACATATACACTCATTTACGTGTGAAGTTTCAAATCATCAACCTTCAACACATTCGTTTGTTGTTTTTTTTTTTGGTTTACCTGGAGAAAACTCGACACAAACATGCAAATTTCACAACAGGAAGACTCCTGCTGGGAGTCGAACAAAGAAACTTCCTTACTGTGAGGTAATGCTGCTATCCATGTAAGTGTCAACATCATAAAAACAAAATATCATGCACGCATTTGCAGTCTGTCAGTGTATTTGATCAGAGGAAACCTGACTGCTCGAGATGCCAGGTTAGATCCCATCGTACATGGAGTGCGTACTGAAGTATTTGTTTATATGTCACAAGTCACATGACCGTTACAATTGTCAACAGTTATATCGCTTATCTCATGTTTTCCTAATATCGTAACATCGGGCAGCGCTGGTTACCAGCATGACGGGATGATTAAAGCTCTAGCAGCTCAAGGTGGTTTCTCTTGGAGTTTGAAACTTTGGTTTCTTCCTCTGAAAATGTTATTTTTATCCGTTTTGTGTTTAAAGTGAAATACAAATGATTTGTTGCGATCTTTTTTTTTTTAAATGTGTGATGGTAAATTGAAGCATGAACCTCTTGATTAAACTTTTAATTATGTCTGAAATAATTAGACTTAAGCTATTTAAAGTCACTCTTATTGTTAGAAAATTTAGATAAAACTGCGTTAGTGTTGACAGGTAATATGGTTGCAACACCTGAAAACCTCTCTGGTCTCTTGGAGAATATTTGGGATTCATGGCAGCAGATAAAGTCAGGAAAGATTAAAAATGCCTCCAGCAGAAGCAGCAGGTCCAAATTTATATATATGTGAGGGAAAAGATGAAATAATTCATAAAGGGTGAGCAGTAAGGATTTCTTTCTCATTGTCGATGGGACATAAATAGACCAGTGTTTGACTCACAAATTTGATTTTTGCAGAGCAAAATATGTTTTCTGCTCCATTTAGTGTTTATGAAACCCAAAAAAGATATAAATAAAGCTGATCAGACGCATCGTACGGCTTTGATTGTTCATTTTATCTGTGAACAAGCCCTACTTTTATCTGCCTTTCCACCCTGATGGCTGACATCTGAAACGTTTGAGCTGTGTCCGTAAATATAAAAGGAGGAATTGTGTGAATGAACGGCTCCTTTTATTGCGTACCAGCGCAACACGTCGACCACATGGACAGCAGAGGCTTTGTGGACTCGACGGGAGAGTGGTGTGATAAACTTCTATATAAGCTTGTGACTCAACCACTTCCTGAGCATCGGTTCATTCGCTGGCTCTTCATATCCTGAAGAGCGTCTGTTTTCACGTCTGTTTTTTTGGTTTTTTTTTCGTGTCAGCTGAGTGTCTTTTTTGGCTCGATGTCTGGAACCACGTTGTTGACGTCTCCCACAGCTGAAGCCACACTGAAAGTGAATTGTTTAAGGCTCGGAGAGCTCAGAGAAGCGAATCTGGCTTATCTTGTCTTTTCCCAGGGGGGTGGGGTGGGGAGTGGGGACGGGAGGGTAAGGGGGGGGTTAACTGTGGGCTGCCGGACCTGACGGGCAGCCCGCTGCACGAACCAGTTTGCAGCTGAAAATGAAGATGTTGGCAGGTGTCCGTTCATCTCCTCCAGACCCACCCCTCTTTTTACTCCAGAGCAGCCCCCACCTCCACAAAACAAAAAAAAAAACCCACCCAGACCCTGCCCCTCTGAAGTGCACGCCCCTCCCCCCCCCCTCCCCTCCGTCCTCTGCTGCTTGTCTGCTCATTGGCAGGAGGACGAACGGTGTCCCCACGGGCTACGGGAGGGAGAGGGGCTGGACACCCCTGATGCAGAGCTTCATGCGCATGTGTTTGTACATACTGGTGGGTTAAAGACAGTGTGTCGGTTTCACACGCGTGTGGCCGATGCTCATCTCGTCTCCCCCCACCTCCCCACCCTCCCTACCCCCCCACCACTGATGGACTATTGCAGGAAAGGAAGCCTAGATTGAGCCAAAGCCCACCGGTTTGTTTTTATGCGAAAGCGAGGGAGCATCGAGCTGAAGGCAGAGCTCGTCGGACAGCCACTCTCCCTGGCTGTCCTCCTCTCTCTCCTCCTCCTCCTCTCTCTCCTCCTCCTCCTCCTCCTCCTCCTCCACGTTGGTAATCCTTGCTGACACAAGGCACAAAGGACTAAAAGCTGGCTGCATCCTCTAGCATCCAGGCAGCCGTCCGTCTTCCTCTTGATCCTCTGTCGTCCACTTGTTTGCCTGTAAATCAGGATGCTGTTTCTGTAAGAACACTTGCAACTGTGTATCACATCCCAGGGATGCCGGCCTCGCTGTCCTACTCCTCCTCCCTCTGTATCTCCTCCTCCTCCTCCTCCTCCTCCTCGGCTGGTTCATTCAGAGGAAGCATCACCACCGGGTTTCAGCCTTGAAGAGGCTTTTTTTTTTCTTTTTTTTTTTGTAATTTCCATTTTATTTTTTGGGTTAAGTCTTGCTTGAAGCAGATGGGACCATTGGTAGCTTATTTTTCTACCTTCATCTGATGCATCCATGTAGAAGGAGGTCAGATCTGCTTCCTTTCCCGTTCTGTCGTTGTCGGTCTCCATTCATTCAGCTTCACGTCACTGTACCGACAGGTAAACCAGGGTTATTTATCAATCGATGCAGATGCAGTTTTGGCATGTAATTTTAGCATGTCTTTGATATGTTCAGTGATGCTGTTCTTATTTATTTGTTAGGGCTGTAGATGTTTTCTGCAGTTTGAATCTTTTCAAAACAAACAACAGTAACATTTTGAGAGACGATGAGACGAAACACTGTCCTCCTCGATGAAGATGAACGATCACTACGAACATTTTCATCAGACTATCACTGCAGATTGAATGAAATGATGATGATGAGGTGGTGTGAACACGCGTGCGTTTGGTGTGGATCTGTGCTCATGCTACCACTAATGTGCCACATGCCAGTGCAGAGCGTAATAAAGCTAGAAGGCGTGCTAAGTAAGCAGATATGGCTTTACCTTTCCTGCTGCCGTCACCGTTTGTGTAACAGACCTGTGATGATCAAACGGATGAGCCCAAACCTGCAGACCTGCATCGTGGTCGCTGGTATGTGGAGGCAAAGTTGAGCTGCACATTTTCATTTTTAGTTGTTAGTTTAGAGGCTTTTGGATTGAGCAGAAGATGCTGCTATCACAACACTAAATGACCTAGATAAGACTGAACAATTTATGTTTGGGGGAAATCTGTCAAGCAGGACTACAAGAGCAGCACTTACGTTTGTAAATGTTTATTTACCTAAAGAGGATAACATGATTTTTGCAAGAGAGCAGCACGAGCAATGGTCAAAAATACACAAAATACATAAAAATAAACAAATAAAAATACACAAAATGCAAATGACATAGCTCAGAGTCTAAAAATGTCTCTGTCTGTCTGTCTGTCTGTCTGTCTGTCTATATAAAAATATATATGTGTGTGTGTGTGTGTGTGTGTATATATATATATATATATATATACACATATATATATGTATATATGTATGTGTGTGTGTGTGTGTATATATATGTATGTGTATATATATATATATA
>JAOWBL010000022.1:305487-319134 GCA_028564865.1 Zenarchopterus dispar | reverse complement strand
TTGTAGCAGATATTTTCATATGGTGCATTAATGTGAGGTGTGTGTCCTTCATCAGTCCTCCTAGATGGTTTAATCACACCTATTTTATTAATGTCTGACTTCCTAATTCTGCTTAGGAGGACCAAACCACCAATGTGAAACACAAAAGTATAAGACTGACAAAAAAAGACAAAGACAGTGATGGGTGCAGTGTGTTTAGTGTGGTGATGACTGTGGTGTTTGTGTGATATATGAGAGAGAGAGAGAGAATACAAGTACATGCATTCAATTACAAACTAATGCTAGTTTCCAGTATCCTCGACATATTTGTGCTTTTTTTTTTTTCTTCTCACCTCCAGCTTTTGATATACATGAACTCATTCACCTGAAAAATGACAAATGTTATCGTTAAATTTTCAGATTTTTACAGATTTGATCTTTGAGGGAAACCTGGCCTACGCACTGATCGTTTAACGTCCTGACAGTAGCTGGAAACTGCAGCTCAATGACATATCAGAAATATAGATTTTTTTTTTGTCTGCATATATATTAATGTTTGATTCAAATTTGGTAAAACCAGAAGGCGTATATACATTCATATTTAATTTTTTCTTTTGGTGCACAGCTGTGTGTGAAAGTGTGTTCCTTTTACCAGCCCGTTTGACAATCCTACCATGTTTTATTGATCCCTGTAGGGAAAAGAAAATGAAACTCAATCAAAAAAATAACCTATTTCTGTCAAAGAGGACTAAAATCACTGACAGTGGGGCAGGAAAGAGCAGGAGATGGAAGACAAGACAGTGATGGGTGAAGCTTGGTGACTGTGTGGTGTGTGTGGACCACTGAGGATGAGTTAGATGTCTGTGTCTGGGCTGGTGGTGGGTGTGGGGGGTGTGGGGGACAGATCATCAGTCACATGATAGTACCAGGTACATACTGTATGTATAAAGAAGTTTTTGGTTTCAGTGTTTTTAATGCTGAGTTGCATCTTTACATCATGACGTCATCATTGGTGGGTCAAACATTACCGTCTATCAACATGCTAAAAATGTTGTCTTGTATGCCGAAAGATATGTTTTCATTTTTATTTAGCTGAACTAAACGTGTTAACAAAAATGTGAAGATTTTGAGTTTTGTGATATCCTACTAAGTAACTCTAACCCTGCTTTGCTCAAGGAACGTCATAAAACAGAACCAATAAGACGAAGCAAATTGTCCTTTTTTATTAGTGTGTCTAACTTTGTTCCTTTTGGTAATTTACCTCTTTAATCTGATTTAATTTGAGTTAATTCAAGGTTCTTTGTGATCCCATAAAACTTAAATTAAACTTTAATCTTTATTTGGGGAGATTATAAACCTTTAAAACAATCCTGCCAGTCCTTTTTTTTTTTTTTTTTTTTTTTTAAATAGTATTGAGACATCACCTGCTGAAGTTGGGCATTTTTTCCATTCTGGTCAAAATCTCAATAGGAACATGAATAAATATACACAGTAACTTGAAATGAATCAATACATCCAGCAGTTAAGCTTTTGATTGACACTTTTATACCTGATCCTGGCACCCTCACATGTAATGAATTTCATCCATCTATTATCGATACCCATCCATCCATTTTCTACACCTGTTTAATCCTGGACGGGATCCCGAGGCTTTGCTGGAGGTTATCCCAGCTCACTACAGGCAGACGGCGGGGGTACAGCCTGGACAGGTCGCCAGTCGGTCAGTCGCAGGGCCACATACAGACAAACCCTCCCACTCACTCCGGTGGGCAGTTTAGAGTAATCAATCACGCATGTTTTTGGACTGTGGGAGGAAGTCGGAGTATCTGGAGAAAATATGAGGAAAAACATGCAAACTCCTCACAGACTCCTGCCTGGAGTCGAACCAGGAACCACCTTCCTGCGTGGCAACACTGCTGAAGAATAATGTCAGATATCTGAGATTAAGTCTGATATGGATCAATTTTATTTACATCTTTATAAAAAAAAACAAATTCAGTATCTTAAATCAGTTTGAAGTTTAAAAATAACTCTGGAAAGGCGCTTAGCTTGCAGCACTTCTGAATGATTTGATGTCACTGATAAAACTTTGGGTTTCTTATTCATTACGTAACTCTCATCTTGACAGAAACAGGATTTTATATATTTAAATCAAAATGACACAAGAATGTGACCCAACCAAAGTGAAGATGTGAACGCAACCTACAGATGTAACTTTGAAGTTGAATTGAAAGAATGTTTAATATTAATTCTGTACAACTTGAGCACTACGTTTATGACGTTCCTTTTTCTTTTTTTTTTTATGACAGTCGTGAACTTCAATATAAACTATTTTAGGATATTTCTGGCTTTGGTTTGTTCCGCTCAGCCTTCCGATATATCAGTTTACTTCCTCAAACTACGTCCTGTTTTCAGTTAAACATCCCTTGAAGGTGAAATGAAACCAAAATTTCCTTTTGTGGAAATCATTACTACCCAGGGATCTCACACTTCCCACAATGACTGAAAAGAGAAAAAAAAGTTAAATCCTCTTCTTTTTACTTGTTTTTTTTTTTTTTTTAATTGTTCTTTATTTTGTGTGTGTATGTGTTTGACATCTTTGACCTTTTGTTTTCAGTCTGTTTGTTTGGATTTGGGGTCTTATTCTGGTCATTTCTGGGTCTTTTGAAAGTTTCACCCACACATGAATGACTTTCCGTTGCCATGGAAACTCATAACGGATGTTAAACAGTGGCAAAATTACCAACCAGAATCCTTTTCACATGAAAATGTCCAAACCAGCGTGGAAAATGTTTCAAAGTCATGGTTTTAACAGAAAAAAAAAGCTCAGTTGGAAATCCCAGGGAGATGTAGATAAAGATGCAGTTTGATCACATCTTCTTGAACAGGCAGCTGCTGTTGTAGTTTTCACTCTGAATCCAGACAGTTTGTAGTTAAATCTTATCTACAAATACATTCTTTCACCTGGTTTGCAGTTTTTGTATGAAGTTGGTTTTAATTTGAGTTGATGTTATTATAAGTAGGGCTGCAAGTAATTATTTTTATAGTCTATTTAATCTATATATTATTGAAATGATTAATGGACTAATTAGATAAGGAATCACGCAGTAACTTAAATCATTTTATTTATCTATTAGGGTTTAAAAATTAGCCTAAGATTATTTAAAGCATATGCTAGCCAACAAGAAAACATTGATTTTTTTTTTTCCAGGCCAAAATATGTGATTTTTTTCAATTTGTGTGATGAGCAGACTTTGCTCCTCATAAGAGTATAAAAATAATCAAAGTTAAGTCAATTTAAAACCCTTTTATGAGCACCCTGTAACTCCTAGTAGGACTTGGTGGAGTATTTCTTATAAGCATAACTCCCAGACCGTTTAAGATATTTAGACAATTCAAAAACTAGGACATGAAGTTGGTTGGTGTGAGAAAAGAGGATGGGGTTAGGTGGAGGTGGGTGATTGCTCCTCAGTGGTTCCGTTCAGGAGTCACCACAGAGAGAGGGAGGAAAAGAGGTTTGCGCACATATACGAGTCTTTACGGCGCCACCAGGAGTCCATGTTTGTTCACAGACAAAATTCACCAGCGTGTCACACATGTATTTAAAGTTTATGGTCACACATTTGAAACTTTAAATGCTCACTACAGCCACTCCTAAGTGGTTGGTGCAAGTCAGAAATATAAATGGGTTCTGAAAGTATAAAACTAGAGCTTTTTGATTGTGTACCGCATGATACACTAGACATTACGGTAAAAGCGCTGGAGGCCTTTTACCGGCAACTTTGAGTACAGAGAGTTATGGGAGTTTTATCGAGCAATTTCAGAGATATTTGGGCCTTAGTCTCAGAAAAAACACACCAGGTGTGGTTTTGGTCGCTCTGTGCCTCTCATGGCAAAGAAACGTACATGTGTTTACAGGTGAGGCGCTGACAGGTGAGACACTCTCACCTGCGGACTGAAAATATGTAGGGTTAATCACCTGAAATAGACAAAAATATCGACCCTATATTTTAACCCTTTGAAGCTGTTATTTTGACTGATGTCATCAAAAGAAACATTAACGCCATTATTTCTTTAAAAAGTGACGTCATTTCCGATCAGTAGCACGAACCAAATGTGATGACGTAACCAGCGAATAATCGACTATTTGTTAGCAAATAATCAATTTTTGTTGATCATTCGCTGCAGCCCTAAATGTAAGATTTCTGAAGATCTTGTTTACCTCTTGTTAACTTTCCCAGCTTCATAGTGTTTTTAATGAGAATAATAATTCTTCTTATGGCCCAAAATGCTTACTTACATAATTAAATATTAGCTTTTTTTTTTGTTATTCTTAGCTGATAGCACAGGGGAAAAACAACATTTGCAAGTCTATGGAGATAAGTCAAATTCAATTCAATTTAATAAAATTTATTAATCTGTGAGGGGGAATTTAAAAGACTCAATGGAGCAGCATGATTTAAAGTAAAATAAAGAAAAGTAAGAGAACAAATGACTGTACATAATCTAAGAAGAAAAGAATAATTTAACATTGAGACATAAATTTTTTTAAATATATACAAAGAAATGTACATAGTGTAATAGTTTAATAAAAGGAGTGATTTGATTGTTACACAAACAGGCCTTGCTTTTCATCACATTGTTTTAGTTTTATCAATTTAGAATTTTTTCAGGTTTTCAGCATTTCTACAAGGGAGCTTTTTAAAACTCATCTTTGTATATTTTAAGGTGGGAAATCCTGCTGTGATTGTTCTCCAGTATAAAACTCTACAATTCACGTGAAACACTTCTTTTCTTTTGAAATTAATGAACCAAACAAGCAGCATTTAAAACAAACAAACAAAAAACTATGGTGCCTAGCAACTGCTTCTTTATTTTCAGACCACAGTGACCCAAATTTCACTGACAATATTTCAATAGACTGATTTATAGCACGGCAGTCATGGGACACTCTGATATTTGCTTGGACGGTCAAATTTAGCGTGGTTTCATAATGTGTGTGACATAACACAGAGACAGCTATGATTTATGCGAGGAGACGGTTGGTCATAAAAGACTCCTTTCTCGTGTGCCAAACATGCGTGAGACTTAATAACCAGCTTGGCGGGGTTGATCTATTTTAGTTGGTGGACACACTGTTAATATTAGTGTAAACTGCTGCAGCTTGCTGACACTCGAGGAGCAGCATCACAAACATGGTGTGAGACCTGAGCCAGATAAACTGTTCCCTTACAGCTACATCGGCTTTAGCTGGATTACCACGCCACCGTTCTCAGATGTCTGGATTAGCATTTTCAGCTTCCTAGAAGACATTTATTAGATTATAAGAGTTTGATTGGCAGCCCTTTTCATAGAAAAGAGTTTTTCAGGATGTAACTGTTGCTTTTTGCACTATAGTTCTTGTTTTGTTTATAAATCTTTGTCAATATTGGTACATCTGATTAATGTTGTCTCAAAATCTAGAAATGTTTTCAGTAATGAAAAGAAAAAACTATTTTTAAAATTTGTTTGAATATAAAGTATTCCTCAGTATTTTTGATCAGAACTGGAATACTTTATTGATCCCTGAGGGGAAAATTGTTTTTTGTGCAGTTCCACTTCTCCAGATGTACCAAAGAAAATTTTAACACAAGCCCATCACCACAGTATACCATAAATAGTAAGAATAAATAAATGAATATAAAGCCTGTATACAAAAATCCCTTATACAAGTTGTTGCACAGTTGTTTAAAGTCCAGGTTTCTGTTCCTTTTTTTTTATTTCCCACCTCCAAATAATCAACATAATTAACTTGAATTTAAAACTGAAATTAGAATTTGGTGCCAACGGTACACCAGTAAGTGAGAAGTGAGGAAAAGTAAAATAGGTGAGTTTTTAGAATATGCAAAAAAAACCATTTAGTTTAGAGGATTGTAGAAGTGTTGGAGGAGCTAATTTCAGGCCAAAGGAGAGAGTGTGAGTAGTTGTTCATACATGGCAACAGACGGGGTACCTGTCCACGGTGTACCTGTCCACAGCGTACCTGTCCACGGCGTACCCGGGCCTCTCGCCCAAAAAGAGCTGGGATTGGCTCCAGTAGACCCCCGTGAGCCTGTACAGGATGAAGCAGGTGTAGAAAATGGATGGATGGGATTCATTACAGGTGAAGTTGGCAGGGTCAGGTATAAACAAAAGCGTCAATCAAAAGCTTAACTTCTTAACTTATCTCTGTCAGAGAGTCACTGAACAGTTAAAAAAAAAATTGTGCAAAAATGCAAAGAGTTTAGGTCTTTCAACATCTTTTTTTGCATAATAATACAGAAATCTGGGGAAATCCTGTTACTAAAAAGAGAGAAAGGAAATTACTTACCCTCCGACTGTCGTAGCATCTTGATCAATATTGCTACAGGCTCAATCTGCCCCCCTCCCCCCAGTATATAACCTAAAATGTTATTACACAGGGAGGAAACGGTGGATAAACTCTGTAGAGAAACAAGTTCTCTCATTTCAGATGGACAGAAAGACGTGGGTGAGGTTTCAGCTTATTTTTGAGGAACAATAGATGCGTGCTTCTGCAAGTCAAAGATGAGAGCGGTCGTCAGGGAAACGTTAAGTAAAAAAAAAAAAAGTCAACATCTTTAATAGTTAACTTGAGCTATTCATTTCATGTGGATGGCGTTTTAGAGGGGTCTACACGCTGCCATCGAGTAACCAAGGAGACCCGTGGTTTATACTCTGACACATTGGTGCTCGTGCACGACAAAGCTCAGGGAAGCGTTCGCATGTGTTTTCAGGAAGGTGGTTTGTCTGCAGCTGGCTAATCTGCTCTTCCTCACACAAACAACACACATGCACTTCTCCAGAACTTACCGGGTCAAATCAGCTGCTAATCCCTTTCTTTCTTGTATAATCAGGTTTCCACCTGATGCCCTTTTATTTTCCACCCAGCGGTCTTGTTTACTCTTTTCACCAAAACTCTTTCTAGATGATGTAGTTTGATATTGTGTAGTTTACGCAGTGTGCTTCAAAACACAAAGACGACGACATTTCAAGTGGGGCCATCTCACTTTTAGCTGCAATTAGTGATCACGACACACAGCCCATTATCTTTGGCCCGATTCACAGCTTCGCTGTTTTGTTTTTTTTCGGACAGATCCTGCTCGTCTCGTAAATTTGTGCTTCTGTGCGTTTTGTTTTCCCTCGCTGATCCTGCCTGCGGGTCAGTCGGCGTACGTCTTTATGTGCTCGTGCCGTCTGTGTTCAGGGCCGACATTTGGTCAATCAGGATTACCAATCTCGATCCCGCGGATGAACCTGCGATGACAAACAAAAGCCGCATGTTTCTTTGTCGTCAAACTGGGACATCCATCACTTTTTTTTAATTCTCCCTAAGCCTGAAATCCACTTGGAAACGTTTTCTCTCTTAATGAGGTGATTTTACTCTTGAACAGAGCTGTTTTTGTTGGTGCCCAGCATTTTGAGCTAAATTTAGTCGGATCCAACTGGAAATTGGCGCAAGTCTACTTTAACTCAGATCACACCACCTTATTGCAGTTCTGTTGTATGTTTGTACAGTAAAAGCTGAAAACGGGCACCATCCCCACATGCATGAATATTTAAATTTACACATAACTTTCCGGCATGTACACGCTCCGTGACTTGCCCTAAGGTAGCCTGCTTTCTGATCGCTGTGCTGTTTAGGATTAGGATCAAAGCTCTGCTCAGACTCACAGCCACAGACCTGTACGAGCTCAGTGCCAGATTTACTGTTAGTTGGCTTTACAAGCCAAATGTAGCGCCGCTTCCTGCTGCGGCTCCGAGGAACCCGAAAGTAGGACTAGAAAAGCCCTAGCACCACAGATACTTCGGAGCAACCGAGTCTTCATGAGGGTCATACAAAACTTGTTTTCTTTTTTTTTTTCATTGCCCTGGATTTTTTTTTTTTTTTATTATTTAAGCCTGTTACAAAGCTGTTTGGTTGAAATGGAAGCTGGCGCTTGATGTTGTCAAGAATTATGGGAATAGGCAGCTCCTTTGCACCGAGGTCTGATCAAATCTTCACCATAAGGTATGCCCGATCGACAGGATTTCACTGAGTTGTGTGTATTTGTGGTGTTTTGGGGTTTTTTCTCCTCTGATAAAAAAATAAAAAAGCCCTCCATCATAGCACTTTTATTAATTTCTCATTCACTGTTTTATCAGAACAGACACCATTCAACATTGATGGTTTGATATAAAAGCGGATATCTGCAAGAACTCTTAGGATCATTAAGTTGCACGCTTGGTTTTAAATGCTGAGCTGTTATATTGTGTGAAACCAGAATCAGAACCCGCCAACATACGTGTTTGGATGCACATGCATCATGTAAGCGCTAATAACACGGGTCATATAACCAGATAGCACGGTAATAATACAAGAGTACAGGGAGTTTGATTTGGTCTTCTTCCATGTGTGTTTTCTGGGTAAAAGACTGTCACAGACACTCTTTTTTTTGGGGGGGGGGGGGCAGTTATTGACATGCTTGCTAAGAGTGAGCCTAAAACAGTTTGTTCAGCTGTGTCTCCATACTCTCGTCACAGAGTGAGCTTGACACCGAGGCAGAACCTCCCGCGGATCATCCTGAAAGGAATCTTCCAGGGTGTTAAAGTAGTTCGAGGACCAGACTGGGACTGGGGCAACCAAGACGGTGAGTGGTGTGGCTGTGGAGGGGGGGGTTGTTCATACCACCACCTGAGCGAGTCCTCTTTGAATATTTCTCTTTTTTGGGAGCATGTAATTATATGTTTTTATAATGTCTCACTATGCAAAAGTCAACACACTAACCTCACGACTCGTTAACCTAAATAACTTGTTGTTAGTGAGTCTCTGTGCGCTTGCATCGACCGTGAGTCATCTGCCTATTTGTGTCAGTGTCTTTATTGGATCCTTGTTTTATAACGAGTCTGTTTCTTGCCGTCATTTTTCCCTCCCTGGCATAAGCTGAATTGCTTTTTGTTTTTGTTTTTTCTAACTCTGTGATGTGTCTTTTGAGGAAAATACTCCATATTTCTTTCAGTGAATATGTGTTTATTGCTTCCACGTCTGTCTGCAGTCCCATGTTATGCAACAAAATGTTCTTTTTTTTTTTTTCAGATTTAAAATCCTGTTCTGATTTATGTTTACAATAGTTAAACTCTTGACTGAAAACGATCTTGGGCTTAATGAATGCACTCAAAAGTTTCCCTTTCTAAAAAGAAGGAATAGTAAAATGTCTTTTTTTTATTTATTTGCTGTGGTGAGAGTAACAACATTTCTTGTCAAGAGCGAATGAGTCAAAATGTCCTTTTGGTGTCTTTGAACTAAGCGCCCCTGGGGTTTGGTCAGCTCATTCATCAAGTTTAAATGGTGGATCCTGTATGTGAATATGGGACACTGAGCATGCTCAGAGACTCCCTCCCTGCCAGGTTTCTTGGCAGGGAAGCACCTTGATGACTTATCACTTAATGGAGGTTTTCAGACAGGATGTACTCTAAAAATGCAGCTTGGAAATGTTAAGCACTTCTTGGTGATTCTTACTCCGTACTCTGATGTAAACTTATCAAGAAGGGTTTGACTTCTAGAGAAATCATGACTAAGAAACTGAAGAAGATGGCTGTCACAGTTTCCAGTTTATGTCCAAACACAGATAATGTCTCATGTCTTTCACCTTATTTGTTATTTGTTTTGTGTTTGTCCAAAGAAAAGGTCTTCATTCTCCACGTGTCCAAGGACTTTTCTACCTTTGGTGTGATATTCTTTACCGTGACTTTGTCTTCGACTTTTCCCACAAACTAACCCATTGTTATTTTTTTTGGAGTATTTTGAGTGTATTTGTTTTCTGTGCACTTATGTGTGTGTAGGTGGGGAGGGTAAGGTTGGGAAGGTAGTGGACATTCGCGGCTGGGACACAGAGTCTGGTCGCAGCGTGGCCAGTGTCACCTGGTCCAATGGCACCACCAATGTCTACCGAATGGGCCACAAGGGCAAGGTAGACCTCAAGTATGTGTCAGATGGCCAAGGCGGCTTCTATTACAAAGACCACCTACCTAAGCTTGGTAAGAGTATACCTTTGTGTGACATATTTAGACGTTACAGTGCTTTAAATATTTTCCTGGCCAGCCGTCGTAATTCTTGTCCTTATCAATACAAAGCGTTAGTTTGGTTCCTCTAGGTTTGACTTTGATTTGCAGGGGACGGTGCTGACTTACTCAGAAAAAACATCTTCTTGATAGATTAAACTGTGATAAATCACAGTTACATAAAATGATTGTCTGCTGACTTTTGAAGCATGTTGCATTCATCCAATTTCCAAAATCTCTAAATTTCAAGTTCAAACTAAATAAAAATGACAATAAAATAACAAATCCAGGTAGAACTGCTCAAATAATCCCTTAAACATCTTTGGTCAGAAACAAATGTGAATGTAATATTATATAAATAAATAATTTATGTAATAAAGTGGAATCTCATCCTGAATTCAGGACAGATTATGAGGCCAAATTATTGTTTTGTTTTTGTTTTTAATCTCAGTTTCATTTTTTTGGGGTGGGGGGGACTGTTAGGACCCTAAATTGAAACAGTTTGATTTATTGCACACCCCTGATTTTGGGCATCATCCCAATTCTGCTTCAGCGTTGGCTCCTGTGTGAGTCATCACATAAACCCCGCCCCCACCTCGTTGTGATTGGTCGATTAAGTTTGATACTGGTGAAAACATCTAAATGTTAGAGGTGATAATTTTCATTAAGTGAATGTGTGTGGCTAGCCAGGCCAGTAAATGTGTTTTTGATTTAAAAGAAAAAACAGTCATATTAACTTTGAATTCAGTCTGTTAAGATTAACATGAAAATAAAAATCCATAAAAATGAAAAGAAGAATGCAGCTGATGTTTGTCTGTGCAGGAGAGCACGCGGAGCTGCAGCGGCAGGAGAGCGCTGACGGCCACTCCTTCCAGCAGGGAGACAAGGTCAAGTGTCTCCTGGAGGTGGACATCCTGAGACAGATGCAGGAGGGTCACGGAGGCTGGAACCCCAAAATGGCCGAGGTACGAAAACATTGTCCTGCCAGCAAGATGAACGCCACAAAAACATTCTAACAAAAGCCAGTTTTACACAACTTGGAGCTCCTTTCGAACATAAAAGTACAATGTGTGCTTTCTTTATGTTGCTCCAGTGAGTTTTGTCCCGTACGCACATGTGCCGCTCACGCTCGCAGACGAACACAATCGCAGAAAAAAAAAAACATTTACGTAAGCGGCTCAGATGGGTGTACCGACCTCGTGAAGGGAAACAGAGCGTCAAAGTTTCAAATCCCAGCTGCTAAAGGGAGCGCTGGGGTCACAGCCTCGCCGAGACGAGTCCCAGGATGAAACTGTTCTCTGCTCTGTTTTTATTTTATTTTTATTTTTTTTGTTTCCAGTATATCTGCCGGATCGGGACTGTTCATAGAATCACCGACCGAGGAGACGTCCGAGTTCAGTACAGCAACAACATCCGCTGGACTTTCCACCCGGGGGCTCTCACAAAGGTACTGAGAGGCGGACAAGTTCCCGCCAGAAGCAAACCGACATCACTCATGACCCCATCCACGGCTCTAGGTGGACTTAGCTTCTGCACATGTGGTGATAACCTGCGTGCTTTTCCTCCTGACAGGTGAACACCTTTGCGGTTGGTGAACTCGTGAGAGTTTTGGATGAGATGGAGACGGTGAAAAGACTTCAGGCTGGCCACGGAGAATGGACAGACAGCATGACTCCCGTACGACTCCTGATCATAAACGACAGCCTGACGATACGAACTCCTGATTGGTGTTTTGGGGGTGTTTTGAAAGCTTCTTGCATGTTTGAGTCACTTCACTCGTGGATCTTCAAAAGCACGACTAACTCCACACTTGGAACCATCAGCTAATTAAATGATATTTTAAATACACATTAAACTGTTGTAACGGGCTGATTTTTTAAATTCTGACTGACATTGAATGCCCTCAATGAGATCTAGTTTAGTTGTTGTGATCTTTTGTCTAAATGTCCTGTTTCAGTTTGGACTTCATGACTTAAACTAGACTTGTCCCACCTGTAATCCAGCTAATGTAGATAAGACAATATTCAGATTAAGGTGTTTACGTGAGTTGCTTTTGTAATATTTATTTCCCATTCCGGGTTTACACGTTAAAGAGCTTAGTGCGATTAATGTCACGTCCCGCGTGCCTCAAGGCCGTACGTTTCTCCACAGGCATGCAGCTTCTTCGTTTCACTTATTCTATTTTTGTTTTTTTTTCTTGGTTTCTTCTTCAACATTTCACGTATGTGGAGGCTTTTTACCTTAATAAAAATTAGCGAAGCCTCCACCAGGATGTCATCTACTGTGATTTAGATATTTACATGTTTACAATATTGCGACTGCACACTCCACACGTCTTAATGCGATTATTGCTTACTTCGATTATGACCTTATTTAGATTAAGTCGCTGTTTACATGGTAGTTTCTTAATCTGTCTTAATCATATTAATGCTGGAGTTTTGTGATCAGTGTGTATTTGTGTGTTGTTAACTATCAAATACAAAATCTTTATTTACTTTCGTCCCTCTGAAATTGGAAGAAATCTCAAATGTTGTTTGGTTCGATTTTCTAAAATGGAGGATGAAGTTTTTTCCCTTGTTAACCCTTTCTCAACCCCCCTTTCTTTACTCACTCCCTTCTTCCCCTGCAGGTGCTCGGCCAGGTAGGGAAGGTGTTGAAAATTTACGGGGACGGCGACCTGCGGGTGGCGTTTGGAGCCCAGACGTGGACGTTCAACCCGGCGTGCCTCTTGGCCCAGCCCGTGGAGGTGGACGCCAACCTCATGACGGCCGAGAATCCCAACGACTCTGGAAGTAAGGACTCTGCTGGGACCCCGGGGGCTCGTCTCGAACGTCGCGGCTCCAGCTTTACCTCCTGCCTGCATGTTTCGCGCCCTCCTCCGGCGCCGTGCTGCATGCCTTCTCCCGCGGGCCGCTCTGGCGGCCTCTGCTTTTTTCCGCCGCTGTGTGCACGCCTCGAAACGCTCTCTCTCCCAGCATGCTGACAGCCGGTGGTTTGCAGCAGCTCAGCAGACATTTTTCATCATGTCACAAGTTCTCGGCAGTCTGTTGGTCATGACGTCTGTGTTCACCTCAACGTGTGACGGGGTGACGACAGGGTGATGTGTGTGTGTGGTCAGACTCCGCCGCTCGGTTGGACATTTTGACTCATTCCTGTGGTTTTGTTCAGTTCAGCTTCGTCGCGTCCTTCAGTCGAGACGTTTGTGGTCACTGTCGTACTGAACGAGTAACACTCGTGTCTTTCCCGTCCGCCCCTCCTTTTCCCACGTGTCTCCCTTCAGGTACCGTCATCTCGGTGCTGGAGAAGCTGCTGTCCCAGTCCACGGAGCAGGACAATCCCGGCCGGCTGGTCATCGAGGCGGCGCAGGGCAGTGCCGGCAAAGTGCGGGAGCTGGTGCAGAAGTATCCCGACAAGGTCGGTGCAGCTTCCAAAGAAATACTTGGGGTGGAGATTCAAAGAGCAAGATTGACTTATTAGTCTTAAAAAGAAAAGAAAAGTGCTGCACTTTGACACATTTGACAGTCTAATGAAATAATGAGTAAAGAAACATTTATTAGTTTGTTGCTCCGCGACTGGTTTTTAAGACGGCTT
>JAOWBL010000022.1:287061-301034 GCA_028564865.1 Zenarchopterus dispar | reverse complement strand
TACTGTATATACATATATACAGTATATATATATGTATATATATATACATATATGCGTATGTGTGTATATATATATATATATGTGTGTGTGTGTGTATGTATGTATATATATGCGAAAGTCTCCGTGTTGACAATAAAATAGTGTCGTACAGAAGAAAGCAAATAGATTAAATATGCTCCATGAATGTTTTTTGTGTGAATGGGTAAATGCTGTGTGATAAAAGTGTAGATGGATAAATGTAGGTAGAAGAAGTTTAGATCAAGAATTGGTTCATAACGTCCACATTCAGGATAAACTAAGCATTTTATTCCTTTTTGCTCATAATAAATTTACGATGTAACCAAGAATAATAACATTAAATGTATGTTTATCAGAGGTGTTTCTGACTGTAAACTGAATTCAAACATTGCACCTGACAGCAGTGAGCCACTTCCTGTTGTGCTTTTAGACTTAAAAAAGGCTCACGCAATGGGAACTTCTTTTCTATTGGTGCCATTCATTCATTCATTCATTCAGTTTTTCATGCCTGGATAAACTAATACACACCTGTAGTAAAGCATATAGCTCTTCTTCTGAGAATCATTGTCACGGCCGCTCTACTAATGTCTCCGTAAACACATCACAGCGAGCCAGTTACATGAGACCAAACAGAAGGTCTTTTGGAGGAGCAGGCAGGTGTGTTTGAAGATGGGACGCTGTCATGGCACCTCATAATGCCCTCAACCTGCACGCACACAGACTCTTTAAAGCCCAACAATGCCAAATTTCGCCGCGAGGAGGGCGCGGCCCGACGTGCTGTTTAAAAAAAACCGGCACAATGAAGGCCAACCTCGAGGTCAGCATTTACGCTCATTTCCTAAACAAACTGCAACGTCTCCACCGTGAATGACTTGAAACTCGACCCGGCCGGCGGCCCCCGCAGGTGTGTTTGACAGACAACAAGGGCCCGACGCTGCTGCGTGCTCGCGGGACGTTTGTGTGCGTGTTAGCAAAGCGTAGTCCCGCCTTAGGAAGCGGGAATCGATCCACCGACATTGAACTTCTTCTTCTTCTCACAAATACGTACTTTTTTGTGGCGACAGCGAGTCTTAGCTACAGCCCCCTCCCCCCCGATGCCGTCATCCTTTTCTCCGCCAAGGTTTATGACTGTATCTTAAAATCATTAACCAAAGAGGACACTGTGTTTTTTTTTCTTTTGGTTTTCCGGTTATAATGACATCAGCCTGCACATTCGAAGGCATCCGTTAATATCGCACGTTTCAACCAGTGTCCACTGTTGCTATTGACAACCTGAACAGGATTATGGGCAATCAGAGACAATTGAGACGCTTGTCCTTTTTTTGTTATTGGCAAGTAAATGAAGTTTTTTTCAATTTTTCAATTTCAGATAAATTGTGTGTAACTGTTTAAAATAAATAACCCGTGGTGGACATTTTCAGTAAGACAGAGTGGGGTTTGGAGGAGGATAAATTCATTTCTGATGTGTCAAAGTTGACATTTCTGAGACTCCTCCATTACAAATAAATAAATAAAAAAATTTAATAATAATAATAAAAGATAAAATTACCCACTGTACTCATAGAGGTCCAAAAATATTAATTAGAAGAGTATTAAAGACAATATATATATATTTTTTACTTCAATATTATAATGAACACTTAACTCTGCTGTTATGTTCTGGGTCAAATTGACCCGTTTCAAAGTTTGAAGATCTACGTAAAACAGTTAAAATGACTTTTTTCAGTATGAAACTTCTTCTGCTTGCCTTAATTAGTGTCATCAACGTATAATTTCAGACATCTTTTGGATAATTAAACATGCACCGGGTCACATTGACCCGGGAACACCATTGCTGTTCCTGACAAGTGAACTTTACAAAAAAAGGATTTTTTTTTTGTTCATTCCAGGGTTAAAAGAAAAGTCTTCATGTTGACTGTTTTGTGTATTTCATCTCTTTATATTAATTCAAAATGACTTTTGTTTTTGGGTTTTGACTTCACGCAGCATCTGTGGACGACTCGGTCGAACTCGAGCTGATTTCAGCAACGGTTCGGGCCGTAAACTAAGAGACGAGGAAAACAGGTGTGTTGTGGAATAAGATGTGGTAATAATTGGTGTGCCTGACTCCCTCGTCGCTATAGCAACAGGCCCCATTGGAGATTATGGGATACGACCGCACCATCCACACACACCATCCCGCCCTTAAATCCTTCGGGGCCAATTACCCGCCGCTGGTGGCAGGCGGCAAGTCGGAGCATGGCTGCGGTTGCCGGACCGCTTGTGTGCACGCTGCTCCCTTGGTGATTTTCAGGCTTTGTGAAAAGAAGCTGGGCTCGGTTTTTATGCCCCTTCAAAGACGGGACATAAGCAGAACTTTAACATAAATTTAAATAAGCATCTTTTGTATCACGGGGGGGAGTTTGAACAACCAAACAAAGATAAGATGTTTTTATTATTGACTGTGACACAGCGGGGGTGGTGGGGGGGCTCTGCTGTGGTAGACAGGATGCTAATTGACGAGAGACTTGGTAGAAATCAGTGGTTGAGAGCTGATCAGGGTAATGAGGGGCCTATAAACATCACACCTGGGCTAACTCCTCCAATTTCCTTGAAGACAATGTAAATCTCTGTAATTATCCCATCGTCACCTGAGCAGAAGGGCAGCGCCAGAAGACAGGTGGATAAAACAACATAAAAGAGGGAACAGACAGATGCTCCATATTGAGTGATAAGGCCTTTAATTTGGGATAACCTGTGGGAACAGCTTCACATCATGTCTGTGACATTTTTGGAGACTGTGGAAAGATTGTTTTTCATTATTCATCAGTGATGAATATGTTATAAGCCGGAGCATGTTGTGTTGTTGAAGATCAGTTTCGTGACCTGTCTGGTTTACAGTACAAGGTGTCTTTTTACTACAAGACAAACAATACCAAGTATCAGCATAGCACATCCCACTGACGTGTTATTCATTTGGGACCATTTGAAAACATATTTTATATTTTACTAATACATTCTCACTATAATATACAGTATAAGTCAGTGAATGTGTATATTAACACCCAAAATATTTCTTATACCATAACAACAATGATACATGAAGTCTTTGTCTTTCGATGGGTTTACAAAGGAGATGCCCATATTACTCTGTGCATTAATACATTCACCTGTTTTAATAGCTTTAATAGTTTACAAAGACATTTATGCTCATTTATGATGACTCAAAGAAATAACAGTTATTATCCTGCAACACTTAAATCAGAATTCAGTACCTGCTACACAAAAGACATTTTCAAAATCCTGCAGACAGGTTACCTCTTTGATTTTTAATTTCTTTTTTTTTTTTTTGACTCAGTCTTGCAGCAATCTTAAGTGATTTCATGCAGTTTTTTTTTTCTTTATATACCGTATTTGCATGCATTTCCTACTTTGCATGTTGCACCTGTTTTCAGTTTACTTCAGGATAATAAGTTTGTAAAGACTTCATGTTGGCCCATTTCTTGGCTAGCGTGTAGCATGGATAAGTGTTAGTTTAAAGGTTTAAAGGGAAACAGAACAACCCACACACAGTGAGATTCTTGTTCCCACTTTAGTATCAGTTAATATAAATACTAGAAAAAGTATCAGCACCAGAAAATATGTGTAGCAGTATTGATTTATTTGAATCCTGAAATGGCTCGTGACCAACTCCAACAAGCTGGACAACATTATTAAAGGGTAACCGTGGAGATGGTTGATCTCGGACTAGAAGGTCACTGGATTGATCACCAACCCTGTCATGTGCCAAAATGTTCCTGTTGAAGACATCCATCTTCTCCTAATGACTATAGATCTGTACCCCTGACATGTCACATCATGAAAGTCCTGGAGAGGTCCTGGAGAGGCTTTTATTATGAATAAGAAAACAAGCGCCTTCCAGGATAGTACCTTTAACACCATCCAGGCTGCGTTACTATGTAATAAACTCCAGGTGGATGCCTCCACAATCACCTGGATCACTGACTACCTGACTGACAGTTTGTGAAACTGAATCGTTGAGTGTCTGACCAGGTGGTCAGCAGCACAGGTGTACCACAGGGGAGTGTACTCTCACCACTCCTCTTCACGCTGTACACCTCAGGCTTTTCGTTCAAGTCAGAGTCCTGCCATCTGCAGGAAAACTCAGGTGAGTCTGCAGAGTACAGAGGACTGACTGACTGTTTGGTGGCACGGTGTGGGAAAAATCATTTCATCTTGAACGTAGGAGATGATTGTGGAGTTTAGGAGAGCCGGGATTAAGCTCATGATGAATAGTTTTTCATCATGGGAGAGTGGTGGAGTCTAAATATTCAAAAGACATAGAGCAGAGTAAACTTTACTTCCTGAGGAATCGTAGGTCCTCCAGAATTCGTATCAAGATGTTGAACATCTTCTACACGTCTGTTGTGGAGTTTCAACCATCTGTTAGAGGAGCAGCATCAGAGCCAGTGACTTAAAGAAACTGATAAAGTAGGTTGGCTCTGTTGTGGGAATTGTTCTGGAAATTATTGCACAAAGGAGGATACTTCATAAACTGAAGAAGATCATGAACAACCCTGATCATCCTCTTGATTCAGTCAGAGGCTTCTTCAGATGCTTCCTGCCCACAGCTATAACCATCTGCAATTAACATTTAAATAGGCTGAAACATGAAAATTACTGCAATAATTAATTTCCTTTCGAGGAATAATGAAGTATTGTTAATTTAATTGAGTTTGAAGGACACCAAGCAGCCCGTTGCCTGTATTACCCCATCTTCATATTGTCCCTGTTGTCTCAACAGCTCAGTTCCTGCTACAAATATGGATTAATGGTGAGTGTTGTGCTGCTGCTGCTTCATCTGTGCTGCTTTAAAGGGAAAGAAACTAATAATCTTAGGCAATTGTGCTTTCAGTTACTAAAGTCATGTAAAGATAATCTGTGCTCAGAAATCCTGCATTATATCTAAATTAAATCATAATTCTTCATGTCTTGGTGGCAAAGTGCTTTAAAATTCCCTTTTTGTATCCGTTGGGAATTTGAGTACATTTTAAGCACAACCAAGAGGTTTAAAGGGAGAAACATGTACGATCTTACAAGTCACCTTGGATATTGCATGCAGGTTAGCAAAGGACTACATGGAAATGTTCAGAAATAGCGCCTTGTGAAAGACAAAACAAACATGAGTCACTGTTTTTCTTTTCTCGTTCGACATGCAGCGCCGCTCATCCCAGAAACGTTCCTCAAGTCTTGCTGCGAGGTGCTTACGAAGGCAACATTTAGCATATAATCCCGTCCTTCCAGTAGCTTGTTTAATGCAGTAAAACACGTGAACACTCTCGCTCTGTGTGGCAGGTTTATTGTGGCAGCTCATCTCTAAATCCTCGGGTTATCTGCTGCTCTGGATACATTCAGCACAGACGCTCATTCAGGATTGCTGGGTATCAGGATCAGGTATCAGTAAAGACATAAAACGGAGACCTAAAGACCTGGTAGGTGAGTTATGGTCATAATAGGCTAGAACTGAAAGCTTAAGACAACTAAATGTAAAGGAAACATCAGTTTGTGAGTTTAGGAGATGGTCATGGTGGTGGAAAAAAAAAAAAAAAAAGCTCTGCACACAAATTGGTATTTTGTAATTTTGTATAGTTTAAGGTACATCTAAGAACTCGGCGTTATAACTGTGTGAGTGGATTGAAACTACATTTAAAATAAGATATTTCTTGACTTTATGGTTCGCCATGTCACAGCTGTCGTATGTATGACTGTAGCATCTGCTGAAGTCTGAATTTTCTTTCTTTAATACTAATCTACTCTAAATCACGTCATCACCAAGCAACATAACACAGATACATAACACAGATTATTTGATTACAAGCTTGCTTGCTTAAATTTACATAAGTACACGCAATATCAGAGTTGGAGCTAACACTTGTGTAATTAAATACAGCCAAGCTAAAAATATTTACAATATGTGACTTATTCCTCAAAAAATAGATGAATAAGAGTAGAGATAGAAATTTTACCGATTGCATTTGCTATTGAATGTGTTTAATGTAAATCAAAAAGGGAAAGTGTCAATATCTAACATCACCTAACTTTTACGTAGTGGAGAAAGAGTTAACACTGTAAAAAATTAAAAAAAATATATAAAAAAAGGTATAAATATCACAGACTGTATAATTACTGGACTAAACCTCTGTGACATCACCTTCAAGTTTGGTGGAACAAAAGCTGGCTGGGACACGCCCACCTCATGTCAATCAAAGTTAGCCGTTTTAGCTTGGCAGACTTTGCTTATATTGACTTGTGATTGTACTTCACATTATTTTACATTCATTCTTATAAAATCTGAAACAAACACGACAACCTGGCTGCAGAATGTGTAGAAGGTGGAAAGCTCCTCTTAGCTCCATGGTAGACTGGATTTTAAGGGTTTAAGACACAGTAGACTTTAAGGGTTTTTAAGAAGCAGGCCCATGTGTGACTTCAGGTGAATAAGTATGGTGATAAAACTTGTTCTCTGATGGGTTTCATCCTTATCATTTACCAAAGTGACCCTGACCAGGATACTGAACCTCATCTCCGAGCCACTTCATGGTACCGATCCCAAGCCCAGGTAAATGACAAGGGTTGGGTCAGGAAGGGGATCCAACATGAAACCCAACATCATGATCTCTGTGTTAACCCTTACAAAAAAGGAAAAGGAGTTGCTTTTCTTTTTTTCTAGCACTCTTTCTCTCTCTATCTCGTATCACCACAGAATATTTCTTTATCTGTGACTGAATCTCTAACAAAGATGATTTTTCTACAAAGTGTGCATGTGAACAGTTAACATTAGAGATGCCACTTCACAGTCCCAAGACGATCTGTTCGTTTGAGAAAACGCCTGTTTCAGCCCGAGGTTTTTGAGATGTGGCCATGCTCTGAGCTGATAAGTCAGAGATAATGAAGAAATCGCTCATGAGGCTGATTAAGCACCAGGATATGTGGAGTAATGTGGAGGGCTAATTTTGTGTCAGTAGGTAACTTCACACCAGAATTGACAAAAATTACATGTGGAGTTCCCCAAGGTTCTATCCTAGAGCCCCCCCTATTTAACACCTACATGCTTCAGTTAACTCAGATAATAATAAACAAAAGAATAAGTTACCGTAACTATGCAGATGACACACAACTTTACATTACAATGTCATCAGATGACAATGAGCCCATACAAACACTATGTGGATGCATAAAACAAATCATGTGTCATAATTTTCATCAGTTGAACAAAAAGAAAACGGAAGTAATTGTTTTTGGACCAAAAGAAGAGCGTTTAAGAGTCAGCACACAGCTTCAGTTGTTACAGCTACAAACCACTGATAAGGCCTGAAATCTGGGTGCAATCATGAACTCAGACCTGAACCTTCAGGGACATATTAAGACAATTACAAAAGTTGACCTTCTATCACCTGAAGATCATCTCCAGGATCAAAGGACTAATATCTCAACTGGATCTTGAAAAACTCATCCATCTGTTTATCTTCAGTTGAACTGATTACTGAAACAGTGTCTTCACAGGTTTTTCCTAAAAAGTCAATCAAACAGCCACAGCTGATCCAGATTGCTTGAGTTCTCTCTAGAACTAAGAAAGTGGACCACATCACTCCAGTTCTGAGGTCCAGTTCTGAGGCTCCCTGTATCTCAGATAATAGACTTTAAAATACTTCTGTTAGTTTATAAATCACTGAATACTTTAGGACCAAAATACGTCACTTGTTGTAGCCATTCAGACCTTTTAAATCTTCTGGTTCAGGTCTGCTCTGTGTCCCCAGAATCAGAACCAACGAGGTTCAGGCTCCACAGATCTGGATCCAGAAAACTGTGGGGATCCTGAAACCCTCACTTCCTTTAAATCAAGATTAAAAACTCATTTGTTTACAGCTGCCTGCGACTGAATTATTTAAACCGTTCTGAATTTAAACAATATTTTTTTCAGTACTACACTGTAACTTCTAGTTTCTTCTCTTTACTTTTTATGTTTTTATTTTCTAAAGCACCTTGAATGGCCTTGCTGCTGGTATCTGCTATACAGATAAATTTGCCTTGCCTTGAAATACATTCAAAGGATCACAATGATCCCATTCAACCCTAAAGTACAGTACATCTATGGGAAAATGAGGACGCTGAATCAGCATAGCATTTGCGCTTCAACGTGTGAGCGAACATTTGTATTCAAGCAGCTTATTTGACTCCGTGTGTCTGTTTGTGTTGTGCACCTGAAGCCGGTCGCTCAGCGCCGCTGATGGATGTCTTTACATCCTGTCTCGCGTGACTGGCCGGTCAGATAGCCATCAGTAGCCAAATGAGTTTAGGTCAGGCCTCCGTGCTCCACTCCAAACCTCATTTGGTATGCAAATGAAAAGTCTAAACAAAGCAAACCTTTCAGAGCAGAGCGCTTCACTCGCTGTTCCCATTAAAACGACTAAACTTTACCCAAGTTTGACAAAATGGTTCAACTTTCGATTTTTTTTACTCCTGGATGAATTTACTATTAAGATATTGGGGTGTCATGATTTAATTAAGTAGTAAACTGCATCAAACTATCAATTCAAGTGTACTGATACTGTTTTATTGATCCCCTGAGCTTGAACATGATTTAACTGCAGTTGAAGTTGTTTAATTCCTTTAAAGGTACTTATTCTACCCCAGAGAAATTCAAGTTTATTTTGTTAACATACAAAAACAGGTGGGGTGGGGTTGGGGGGGGCTGTTGCATGTTTCTCTATTAGAAATAGAGAAATAGCTCATAAATCATGGTTCCATCCAAGGGATCGTGTAACGCTTTATTTCCATAGCTATCTCCAAATTCTGAGGTAAAACTGATTACCTGAACAACACGTCTCCAGTTTGGATCACCTGCCTGTTTCACAGCACCTCTTCCATCTTTGCGTAGTCTCGCGGCGACCTGCGCCACGCCCCTGCTGAAACAGGATACGGCCCTGGCATTGTCCTCTTTGTAGAGAAACTAATCCCGACAATTACACATCAAGACCGAAAGTGACTGCCCCGTCCAGCGTCCAGCCGAGCTCGGGCCAGGCTTTGGATTAGATGGATCCCTGTGGGACCTCGGGATCGCACTTCCCCCCACCCCCCACCCCACCAGGCCTGAGCCAAAACAGCTGGTGTGTCTTTTTCAGGTTTTACTCACTTGCACTTTGTTCACCTGTCCAGATTGCTGTAACTCAGCCAGTTAATTGTTGGGGGGGGGGGCAAAAAAGGTGTGTAGACCCAAAGAAAAACAAAGAAAGAAGCTACAAGAGCAAAGGGCAGGTATTTCAGGTTATAGCGGGCTTGTGCAGTTGAGAAGTAGGTAAAGGTGTATGCAGGTGATAGATAGATGCGTAGACGTCTGCTTTTGAATGCTCGGGCGCTTCACTTTGTTGGGTTTCGCCGTGTATTTTCTTTGCTTGGACGGGATGGGCGTGTTTGGCAGTTGATGGAGATTTACTTGTCTCGGTGTTGTAAAAGGAACAGAGGAGGTTGTTCCCACAGAAGCTTGAGCTGACATCATAAAAAAACACAACAAGTTACCTGGGGGGTGAGGGGGGGGTTGAGGTAAGCGAACCGGTGAGTTGGGAGTTGCATGATGGGAGGGGTTTCGGCTCAGCCATCATTGGCTACAAACAGCGCGGAGGACACACCTGTGGGTGCCAGAGGCTAAGGAGATTGGCTGCAACCTGAAAATTACACCTGTGGGGGTAAAAGAGAAGGGAGGGGGGAGGCGGGGGGTCAGGCTACATGTAAAGCAAGCCCTTTACAAATCCAGCCTCTGTCTTCTTGAGGAGCTTAACTGCTTCACACCGCCAAGGAGAGCACAAGGAGGAAACAAAAAACAACCAAGTTTCGTTCGGGCAGAAGGAAGATAAGCGACGCGCTTCGAACTGGTTGGTTTTGTTCCGGGGCTTGGCTCGTTTTACGACTCTGCAGCTACATCTACCTGACAAGGACAGCCTTTTTTTTTTCTCCTGAACCACCCCTCCAGAGGTCGACCGTCCTTCAGCAGGAGCAGGAAAGAGGAAGACTAGCCAAAGGGGCGTCAGGAGCCCTCACACAATGATGCCCGTTGTCTTGGGTTTCTGGCTCGGTGACCACACCTGGGAAAGACTCGGTAAATCCACAAACGTGACTCCTTCTTTGTCTTCATTCTCCGTCTTTAGGTCTTCTTCGTAACTTGTTCGCTCGGCGGCGGCGGCACGGTGAAAAACTAACCTTAAAGGACGTTTCGCCTCTTCTGCCAAATGCAGGAAATGTGCGGCAGACGAATTAGGTCATGGTGCCGAGCCCTCGGCGATGGCGTGCTGGTTTAGGAGGGTTTTAGGCGGTTTCGATGGGAAGCGAAAATAGCGTGTATCAAATTCCGCCTCCATTTAACCAAAGAGAAAGAAGAGGACACAATAGAAGCCAACGCTCATTCCTAAACTGGATAGACCAGTCGGAGCAGGTAAAGGCAAACTGCCAGACGTGTCAAAGGATACGAAGACAGACGCCGACTCCTTCGTTTAGAGCGTTAAAGGAAACATCCATGGCATTACGGTATGAAACAGCTTCATAAACTATACCAGATAATAAATTTAACATAAGTGTTAAAGAAGTTAGTTTAGAGCTCAGTTGTCAACTTTTTTTTAACAACCTGTTGAGCCCTAAAGCTTTATTTGGTTGCGCTATCGTCTAATTTCTCATTTTACTTATCACTACTTCTTCTTCTGGCTTGAAAATGAGGATGAAAATTGAACTTAAAATGTCTGCTTATCCTTGATTTTTCTTTTCTTTTTTTTTCTTTTCTTGCCTGTGAGGTTTGGCTGCAAGTTGACCCCCCCCACCCCTTCGGTTAAAAACATTATCACGTTTTCCCGACTGCTTTTAAAGATGGTCTTAAAGCGGATTAGAAATGTGCAGGTCCAGGAAGGACGAAAAAGGGAATATGGAGGGAAAATGTCGACCGCTGCTTACTGTACGGCGACAACTGCAGAGCGAGGTGGAGGGTTGTGATTGGTGGAAAGGGAATCATTTGTTCTTTTCTTTCATACAGCTGAATAGCTTCTGGTCACATGAGCGCCACTGGCTATGCTAGCGTACGGCGACAGAGCGGGAAGCGCAGGAGGGTTTAGGCTATTTTGTTAGCTTTCACAGGCAGGAACTGAAAGGAAAGTGTAGCTCTTATCACCTCGGAGGGCGAGAGGTTAAGCTAAAGCCGGAGTATGATTCAGCGTAATGACTCAGCATTATGCCCCCACTTCATTTGGGAGTAATAGTGTTTAAAGTTTGAAGAAAGGGGTTAGGAATTATTTTATATTTAAAGTTTCTGTTTTTGCATATTTGGAAAGCAAAAGTATATTCAAATTAAGTCAGTGTTTTAGTCCTTCATTTGAAATATTCAAAGTAGAGAATGAAGTTGGGGTGGGGAGGTGGAGCAATCAAGTGACACGTAAACCCACTTCATCACTAAATGTGAGTTTAAAAACTCACCTATCCAGGTTAAAAAAAAAAAAGGCACCTGGGTGATAAGCAGCGCCGTGGATGGCCCCGGTGTTGCCGCCGCCGCCGCGCTGCCCCTCTCCCGTCTGAGGGGCCAGTCAGGCGGCGCTGAGATAAGGCCCTGGAGTTAAATAAGGTTTTGGGTTTCCCCCCCCCGCCCCCCGCGCCATTGTTTTCCCACAAAGACGGCAACTATTGATTAAGGGCCAGGCCAGTTTACCTATCGGGTTGTTCACTTCACAGCAGAGTCACATTCCAGCAGGGAGGGCAGGGTTACCTGATCACGCCTCACTTTCAACATGCAAAAAGCGTGGGTTTGCCGTCAGCGGCTGAGACTCCCTCTGCCCGGAGCCCCATGTGCAACAATGGGAAAAACTCTGCAGTGCGTTGTCGCGAGCAGAAGAGGAAGTATTTGGACAAATGGAGGTCTAGTTAGACGTGCAGCATGTGACCAGGTACTGTCTTTTTTTTTTTTTTTTTTCCCCCCTACAACTTGAATTTTCTGGGCTAATCTTATTTTCTCTTTCTTTCTTCTGTCCTTTCTCTTCCTCTTTTCTCCCTCAGAGGGCCTGCAGCACTGGTTTATAATGCTGATGATTAACTAAAGAGTCTGGGAGAGCAGGTCTGCTTGACTTTCTCATTTCATGGGGGCCTGCCTGACCGGGAGGAAGACGGAGCGTTCTCAGGCAGCGGGCTGGAAATTCAAGAACTTTTTTTTTTCTCTCTCTCTCTCTCTCTCTCTTTTTCTTTTCTTTTTTTTGAGCCCCCTCCCTCTAAACATGCTCACTTTCCTTTGGTTTTGTTGCTTTCTTTCCTTTGGGGTACCTTTCATGACGGTAAGGTTACAGGTGTATTCTCTGTTTTCCTTCTCCACCTTCTTTCACCCACACTTCTCCCTCCATTATGATCTTTCCTCACTCCCTTACCCCCCCCCCCACCCTCCTTTCTCTACTTTTGAATTGCTAACGAGATAAACGGAAAACATTTAAATAAGAGTATTATCTAACTTTTTAACTTTTTTTTTTTTTTTGTCTTTGGAAAAATTAGGCTACATCCAAAAAAAAAAAAAAAAAGATCTGATCTCTCTTGAAGGAAAAAGGGGAAACTCCTTGCGTTTGGGCAAGACGAAAAGACTTTAGTGTAAAATTTGAACAAACGATAAAATGCCAGAACAGGGTGTGAGGTTTTCACGCGTTGTACCTGTGAATAATCCGCGTTATTCAGTAAACGAGGGTTGTTTTCGGTGACCTTCTGCACACACGCTGTTGGCTCAGGTCGAGCTGAGCAGCATTCCTTCAGCCTTTCATCACACGGCAAACACAAAGACGGCGGCCCGAGAGGTCCACCAACCGAAAAACAGGAACCAAAAAAAAAAAAAAGTCGCCTTTTTCCTTTTCTTTTGATTATGCAGATCTCTCGAAATAGACTGGGAAACACTGCTTTGTGGTCACCGGAGTAAGCATGTTGTACGTTAAATGCTGAGTCATCGCTCTGCCGACTGGAGGATGGCGTCGTTCGTAACACAACGAACTCTCCGAGGGTGACGTGCTTTTTTTTTTTTTTTTTTTTGACATTATAATACTTTCTAAATTACATACAGCCATGTATTGTGTAAAAAAAGCCGCCCTCCCTCCCAACCTCGCCGTGTCATAGAGTCAGACTAGTCAGAACAGGTTTTGGCAATCATTAACAACCACTGCGGCCAAGTCGTCTGTGGCAGTTTTTAAGCTTCAAAAAAAAAAAAAAAAAAAATACCCACAACAAGGGTTCAGCACTTCCACAGTGGAGAGGTGTTCTCCACATATGGACTTCCCCGTTACTACTTACAAAGCAATCCTTTGGCCAAACCCACCGGCAGTAGTAGATATGAGACTTTGAAAAAGTGATTTTTGTTAAACATCTACTCCTTACTTGTTCTTTAAACATGCTTCAGGAGATATGATCTTAATGCTTTCATTAACCTTTTCACGAATGGTGCCAGTAAGAACCGAGACCACGAGTGTAGACGGCTTTTGGGTGATTGTCTCCATCTTACGAGGCAGCATTGGATATCATCACTTTCTCTAATACTGCCTGGTAATGATGATGATAGTCACCTGCAGACTGCAACCGGGACGTTTGTAGTAACGCGCCTCTTTTCCTCGAGCAGCGACAGAAATGGCTCCCAGGATCCATCTTACCCGACAGTGCTGGATTGTACAACTGTTGTTCTAACACTGTCTGGTAACGATGTTTCCTGGGTGACCCCGAGTCTCCGATGTGGCTGTGTGGGGGGTATGTGGGGGTGGGGGGGCTGCCTCCGTATCTGGTGTGATTCGTATTTCACCGTGGAGATAATCCACGCTTGTTTCTGTTGACATCAGCCTTGCATCATGGACGCTGTTCAGTTACTGTTGATCACTCAGACTAAAAAAGAAAGAGCAGGAGTGTTGACACGAGAAGCTCCGGGTTATGTA
>JAOWBL010000022.1:273527-286961 GCA_028564865.1 Zenarchopterus dispar | reverse complement strand
CTGTTCAGTTACTGTTGATCACTCAGACTAAAAAAGAAAGAGCAGGAGTGTTGACACGAGAAGCTCCGGGTTATGTAAAGACAGATGGGTTCTCATGAGAAGGTCTAGATATTTGTGCAGTAACAGGATTAAAGGCCAGCTCTCGCCTTTTTTAATGGCAACCCCACCCAAGTTAAAGAATAGCAGTCATTTGATGGTTCCACCGGTCCTGCCGGGCCTCATTTCCGTGTTCCCTCCCCCTAAACAGTGCTGGTCTTTTGTGGTGGGTGGCAGCGATTGGTCCACATAGTCTTACCTGCGTGGCACATCCTGAAACTGACACATGAGCTCACCTGAAAGTGGTCAAAAAAAAAGAAAAAAAGGAGCTGCAGACACTCTGGCTTTATGAAGCTTTTTTTTTGCTAAAATAAAACCCGAACAATGCCCATTTAGAGTAAAGTCATAATGGACTTTCTGTAACAAAATTATAATGAGCTCTTTTTTTATTGTTAACTCAGAAACTGGAGATGCAGTTTTACAGACTTAACAATTGTAGTGTGAATTTAATGGGCAAAGCCTCAAAGCAGACGTCAGAAAAGCAAATAATAGTTATTGAGCGAATAGAATCATAGTGTTTGTTAAAGGAGGGAGATATACCCCACAAATATCAAGCCACACCTTTATTTGCTTACCTGGCTCCATTATCCAGACCACAGAAACACCAAACAGCTTTTCTTTTCTTTATCTTTGTGTTGTCACATATTTTGTATTAACGTAGAGAGATTGGGAGACGACTTTTGAAGCTAACCAAGCTTACTTTGCTTTATTATTATTTATTTTTTATTTCCCCCTCGGTCTGTTTACTCGTGCTTGGACTTACTCTCTGCATGCCTGGCTGGTTTTTTTAACGTACCACTGACAGTAAGTACATTTATGGTGCGATCGCATCGAAAGAGGAAGCGCTCGTTTCGACCTGTCTCTACGCTGTTCCATTTCCTCCAGCTCTCCTCTTCCTCTTTGCGCAGGTGAAAGGTCAGAGGTCATCCTTCCAGCCTGTTGATAGGCGTCTTACCAGACATGGTTAGATGTAATTTTTGGTGTCTAATACTGTCTGGTAATGCCGTCCATTAAATGGCATTACCTTCCGCTCTTTTACTTACCCTCCTTTTTACCTCTCGAGCATTTATTGACAAATCACGTCAGCACGTTAACGACATTCGTTGACTTTGAAACTATGATCCCTGCACTGGAAGATGGTTTGATTTCCTGTCGTTCCTTCCACGTGACACGAGTCAGAGTTTCTCCTTTGAGCGACGGTCCAGATTCCCTTCGGGAAGACGTTTAATGTGAATATCATGCAAAAAATATAAATATATATGTCAGAAACTTCCCCTCGTGTTTATCGGTTTAAAAGTCTGTTTTCTGGATCTGACTTGCAATAAATGAAAAACTGCAGTTTTAAAACCTTTTTGTACTCTGAAAGACTCTGTACTTCATAGTACTTGTACTCACTGTGATGAGATGTTATGTAAAAAAAAAAGAAAGAAAAATAAATAAATAAAACGGGATCCATTTGAAAATGTTTCTCTCTTTTTGACTTATTTTGAAGGTGTTTTTTTTTTTAATTTATGTATGTGTTCAGGTCTTGGGAGGCCTGGCCCTTTTGTGGCAGGTTTTTTTCTGGGAATGGTAAACCTTTTTCCTGGGCCACACCGGAATGCCGTGCCCCAGTCAGGTGTGGATCAGGTTACCGCAGAACAGAGCTTCTTTTTAAATGCCTCAATTTACCCATGAGGTCCCTCCATCAGCTAAACCCTCATTGTGTCCCACTCTGTGGAGGCACACAGTAGTCTTACCTGATAAACTGAGCAGCACAAGCCCAGTTTTCTCTGCCAGGTCTTATTTAACAGCGGACACTAATAGTCGCTGATTACAATAAACAAAAGGTGCTTTTTTTTTTCTCTTTAAGCACATCTTTTTCCCCTCTTCGAGCGAAACAAGCATGTTTACAGGTTTTTAGATATTGTGTTTAATTAGGCCTTTTTTTGCTCAGCTGACGGGTTAGATGCTGCTCTGATTTTATCAGAACAAAAACACAAAGACCAAGTGGTTCGTCAGAACCGGGCTCAGGTCCTGCAGATCTCCCCTGATGGGACAAGAGTTTATCAGAAACATCCCAATCATTACACCACTTTACTTTCAGGGAAATAGGTTTAATTTATTACACTTACAATGTAAATAATCTTAATTTAATTTTTGTATATATTGATATATTTTCTTGAAGCCCAGTCATCCATCAAATACATTTTTTTATAGGTGCCATTTGTAATCATGATGAGATTTGTTATTATTTGAACAACTAAAAATGGTTTCCTGTAACTCTTCATGCAAATATAAAATGTAATCTAAAAAATGTAGTTAATTTAACTTTGAACCTTTGTCCTGAATTCACATCAGAGCCACCGTTCACTGTGATTAAAACAAACTTAAAAACATTTAAACATTATTTATAATATCTTATGTAATGTACTGTGTTTATTGGCTGTTTTTTATATTTCTTCACGCTTCTTAATGCTGATATAAACGCACCGCATCTCTAAACGTAGATATTTTCAGTAGTGAATTTATTCAGTGTTTTGATACTGTAAAAGTAAAAGTTGACCATAAAAGGCACATTTTTTAAATATTAATAGGAATACTTATGATTTTTATTCCCACTTAAACAAGTCAAACAGGTTTCCTGCAATAAAACCTCACTTTGAGATGCTCAAATAAACAAATTTAGAATAGAAAAATGTTGTAACCCACCTGGGATATAGCTCAGACAAGCATCTTGAGAAGTTAGCTTGCTTTTTAAAATTAGAATAAACAGTTTTCTGGGTAGTTTTTTCAAATGACTCGATCATGTTCATTGATCTGTTTAAGAAGTAATAAGTACTCATCTATAACCTACCCTCTGATGTCTCGTACCTTTAAAACTCACTGATGCTCTTAAAATCCCTCTTACACAATAAAGGGAGTTTAAGTCACGTTTATCAGCCGAAATACTTCTACTTTTGTTTTATGAACGGAGATTGATAAGACTGTGGCCTAGATACCAAAATTCAAATGTTTTATTGTCTAGAAAGCATTTGAAGTCTCCATTATGGGACCTGAGTGATTGAACTATTTCTTATTGGAGAAGAATTTACTGTTACAGTTATTTTAAATTCTGCAATTTAATTTAATTTTGCTAAATTCATTGTATGAGCAAGAAATAAACTATTTGAGAGCTGGGAAGGAAAATTATGTATTATAATAGTGAAAAAAAAACTGAAGCAAAAAGTAACTGCTCTTCAGTTGGAAAAAAATCAGGTAATAAACACAATTTTAGCTCAAGAATGTGTTTTTCTGTAATGCAGCAGTGATTTTTCCAATAGGCTCATGTTTGTATAGTGAAATTAGTCAACGGTGAGGCAATACACTTTGTTGAGTTTTCAACAGCTTGTAGCTTATTTTTATTATTGATTAGTGGTTACTTAACTATTATGTAAGAAGTATGAAGGAATTTTTCAGGTCTTTTTCTTTCTTTTTTTTCACATCAGTCACAGATTTCTACAACAGTCAGGATGCTCAGAAAGCCTGATGAACTCTTGACTAATCACACTTACTGAAACTGAATCAATACTTGTAACAAAAAGTGATTAAAATTCAAATATATTGTATTACAACTGAAGCATTAACCCTACAGTAGTTCTGGTACTGCCATCAAAACCACTGCACCACTGACTTGCATCTGACAGAAAAAAAATAATTCATCTAGTATAAATATAAACACTTCTCCTCACTGCAGGGGAAAGTTTAGACTCTGTATTCAATAGCTCCAAACATTAGTAAAATGGGATTTAAAAAAAAAAAAAGTTTTAATATAGTCATCCTTGTTAAATTTTATGGTTTATTTTGGAGTGAATAAAGGCAGACCAGATTAAATTGTGTTGCTTCAATCACATCTAACCACATTAAAAGAGAATTAATCGTAGATAGTTATTTTCTTCCTTTTATGACATCACAGCACTCTTGATCACATTCCTGGTTGGCAGAGAGCCTGGAGAGGATTCCTGCACCGGTCTGTGCATGCTTAGCGCAGTCAGACCAGATTCCTGCGTTACTGCCGGCTGAAGATGAAGAGGCCAAGATTCACTAGATGGGTTTGTCAGCGGAGTGGAACGAAAGCACAACAGAGACTAAACGGCTGTGACATTCCTTCACGTGCGCTGACGTACAACAAAAGTGAGGACCTGATGCACCCTTGTGTCAGATTTCTTGTAAGAAACAAGCGTTTATTGGATTATTTGTTTTGACAACTGGGACCAGTGAAATTCGCCGGGTCCAAACATGCGACACTGGTCAAGCAGACTAGAAGGTTATCTTGAAAAACTACCGTAGTGTTTGTCCCATACTGGAGAATAAATAACTAGATTTGATGCTCTAAGCATAAAAAAGGTCATTCTTATTTTTAATTAAAACCTAAACTGACCTGCTTTTTATTTTTTAATCTTTTAAGGTTATATTGAACATCTTTATGTCTGTTCTTATACTGTCAGTGACCCGTACAGATGGCAAACTTGTAGATAATTTGTACATTTTTACATGCACTGTTTGGACTGGTCTCAATGAACCCTGGTGCTGTGTCATGTCACAAGCATGTGAACATGTTCACACGTTACCTTCTTCAGACTGCAGTTCATAACTGTGTCAGTTAGCATTTGTGAAACAAAAAAAACGTCTTTCACTTTCAGTTTTGTTAGCGACAGCTCATTGAAAATAACTGCAGAAAATCGTGACAAGCAAGTAAAATACAGGCAGATGAATGTACGCATTTTAGCGACTAATCACTAAATCACAATCCTGTCCAGGTTTTTTTTAAAAATAATAAATATATAAGTAAAGCTGCATTTTGTACTTTACTACTGCTAATGCTACGTAGCTTGCTAATCACAGTTCTGCTAAGCACTTTAAAAAGTAAAATACATAAATAGTAAATATTGTGCTTTCTTTTATTGCTAAAGCTACCCAGATAATCCCAGTGCTACCTAGCTCTATGGGCAGTAATATATTTTTATGTAAAATAAATGTATATAAAGCACAGAAAGCAAAAAAAGGTAGGAGAGTGGTTAGCTTGGTAGCTAATCACTCTCCTGCTAATCACACTGTTAGCTACCTAGCTAATCACTCTCCTGTCTCCTTTTGTAAAATAAATATATAAATACTATATTATATAAGTATTGAATATTATGCTTTTAATGATGTTAATGTTTCTTCATTTCTAGCTTCAGTTAATTACCTTTAAAAATAATCTAATTAAGGTTTTGTTGAAAGCTGGGTTTTTTTCTAAATTATATAGCATGTAGCATCTTAAGCTGAAGCTGCTTAAATTTAACTTGTAGCATGGTAAATGCATAAAAAACAAAACCTCCACCTGACTAGACTTGTCCCCCAATTATAACTTAAGATTTCTGGCACGTTTGATTTTGTGTTAAGTTTCTGTTGTCGTTAGAAATGAAGGGTGACAGGCGGACAATGTAGCTGAGCTAATGTACACAAGCTAGTCCCGGGACTTTAACGCCTTAACAAAACTTGGCAGTACATTTCTTTTTGATGTTAATCAACATGTATTTACTCAGAGCTGGATATTAGCTCTTTGTAACTGCTAGTGAAATTCCCAAAGCAGCCGAAATAACTTATTATGAGTACATTTAGAAACAACAGCATATCACTGTCAAGCCCTTCAATTAGTAGTTTCACTTTTATTGATTTTCTTTATTTTTATATTTAGACAAAGGAGAGCAGGGATTTAAAATTTATCACACTATGAAGGAAGCCAAACAAGTCACCAGCTGTGTGATGTGAGTAAATTAATGAAGAAAACTAAATTATAGAAGATAATGTGGCAATTCTTGAGTATGCACGGAAATATATTCAAATTTAAAATTAAGTACTAGTTTAACTTGATAACTATTAGTATTTTTTCCTCCATAGTTTTATAGACAGATCCTAAGACCTGGTGCAATTTTTTTTCTTGTTGGTTTGGGCTCTATTTAAAAAAAAGTATTATGGCATAAATATGTGTGATGTCTACGTCAGGTCTGAGGAGGTAAATGAAATGTCCCATTTGAAAACATGACTTCGGTTTGACATTGTGACTAAACAGGAACCTATGCAGCACCTGCAGCTTAGTTGGGGTATTTAAGAGTTCTGCATAAATTGGAGCATCCCTTTATTGTTCTGTATTACCAACCTTCCTTAACTTTCCAACCTCGCTCTTGCAAAAGTCTTGTGCTGTAATCGGTGAGTCATTTTCCATCTCAAAAATCAAAAGGTATCCCTCCTGTGTCTTTAGGGTGTAGCCAACATGCTGAATGACGTTAATCCAGTACTTTACAAAGAGCCCAGAGAACAAGAACAATTCATATTAGGATTAAAAAACAGAAGAAAAAAAAAAAAGCTTTTAGAAATACAGGAAAGAAAAGACACCGTCTGACACACACAAGTGTGTAAAAGGAAATAATTTACACTTTTAGTTGAGGTATCAGTTTTACTTAAGGCTGTTGAATTTTTATCCGGGATTTTATTTAAAAATTAGTGGATATAGACCCTGAGAACAGCATACCACCCCTTAACTAGAACAGGCCCCACCTCCACCCACGGTTTAATCGGTGTAATTCTGTAAGGAAATAATGAATAGGAGGAGAAAGAGGGGCCCTACTGAGACGGGCTTTTCTTACTACGTAACTTAACTCCATTTCTTCCAGTATAACGCCTTGACAAGGGAGAATCCCTCCAAATAATGGGTTGTGCAGGGACACCATCGCTGCAGGCTGCATCCCTGTAATTGCCGAGCACTTCCTGGTTGGAGGCAGTTGAGATGACATGGGAATGGGCGAGTTTCCAAAAACACACACAACTTATCGTGTAACCGCCCTGAGACAGAAAGGCAGGAACTAACACACAAATGCTTACCTTCATATAAGAACATATCAGAAACTGTTCTGCTTTTTTTGATAGATAATGTTTGGAAATTCATGTTTTCAGACTCTCTTTCCTTCAGAAAGCTTAATGATATTCTCATGGTTTAGTAATGATATATTTTATTTTATTTTTTTCATTTGGTTGGGTCAGATAGCTGTTGTTGGGGGATATGGAGAGAACATCGCTCACAGAAAATGTTATTTAATTTTCTTTAACGTAAAGGGAAAAAAAAGCAAAGACAGATCCCACACTGCGTGGATAACAGATGGCGATCAAATCAAAATAGGGAAGTTGTTCAGTAATTTTAAAATTTAAAATACACCTCCATCCATTTTCTATACCGCCTTTGTTTTGTTCGGGGCTGGTGGGGGGGGAGGTTGTCGGAGCCACCTGTCACCAGGCGATCGGCGGGGTTCACCATGGGCAAGTTTCCAGTAATAGTAAAATATGCAATGCAAATAAAGGAACCTATATTTACTCAAGTGGATGTTTATTCTCATATATTTTCTTAACTTGGACAAATGCAAACAGCCTCTTGGCAGATGGCGAACCACGAGGTCGACGGGGCTGTAAAACAAGCCTGTTCTCTTTGTCCACCTACGCAGCACTTTGCACAGTGTGTCTATCAGATGGCGGCTCTTTATCAAGGTGTGGCCGACACCGGCTCCACACAAAGCTCTCTTAAAAGGAATATGGGAGGCCTGCTTTAATAACCGAGGCAGTTTCGGCTGCTCTCGCATCTTTATCCAGGAGGCATCTCGTGGCTCTGCCGTTTGGCTCTCAGACATATAAAACTGTGTTTTGTGAAAAGAAAAAAAAAAAAACCCAAACAAAACAAAACTCTTCAGACTCCTGGATTGAAAGGAGAACAACATTTCATTATGGGCTGAGCTTTTAGACCCGGTGCTACACCGGCTCACAAGCTGCTTTTTTTTTAAAAATTAGAGATAAGTCTCGCTTGAATTTTGCACCACTGATTTTTTTAATGTGATCGTTTCCCCACTTTAAATCACACTTTAATCTACTCTAACGTAAAGCTTGTTCACATAAATAAATAAATAAAGAATATCATCTTTACACCCGTCATCACAAGAACATCATTTACCGTATCTCGTAGTCCAAACAGACAAGATTCTTCTTCATTCTCACCTGTCTTTTACTCTAAAATTGCTCTTAATGTACCGTACTTTGGGGAAGCTTACGCCGAGGCTTTAGACTGTTTTTGTGTATGTGTCGTTTACGGTTGCATAATTATATCGTGGCAAGGCCGCTGGGTCTGAGAGGCACCCACTCCTGTCAATTATCAGGCTGTTTGGAGGAAGGGAGGAGATTATGCATAATTGCCAGCCGTTACTAGACCTGGGTGTCTCCTCCTGAGTCAAATCACTGAGACAGAAGGTGATTAGTGGATTTACCATGCCTGCAGACAAATAGCATGTTGCTCAACTGCATAGCTGCTCCGAGGTTTACCACTAGACATTGATTAATAACTTCTGCATGAAACGCAAATGAATCATCAAGACGAATTATTAATCAACTAAATTCTTCAGTTTGATGTTTAATCACAATTATTTCCACCGCTTCTCTTGCAGAATCTAAAAATTATAGGAATTGATTGTTATAATTCAATAGAAAATTTATAATTTAACCCTCCTGTTTTGTTCTGGGTTGAATTTCAAAGTTTGAAGATCTGGGAAAAAGTTAAAATTATTTTTTCAGAATGAAACTTCTTCTTTGACTTAATTAGTTATATAATTTCGGACATCTTTTGGATAGTTAAACATGGACCGGGTCACACTGACCCGGGAACACCATTGCTGTTAATTATAGATAGTATTAAATATAAAACATTTACTAATATTCTACACATGTACAATTTGCTACTTAACAAAAAAAAAAAAGGAAAAAGAAAAAAGCTATAAAATACCCCGAGAAACGTGTAAATCCAGTTTGATTGACACCTTCTGCTCATGTTACCACATCGTTCACACAACAGACGCTTACAGCCGATTAAAACTGCATGAAGCTGAACTTTGGAGGTGGTGTGGTCGTGCGGTGGATAATCTGGAGTTTGTTAGTTTGTCTGGAGCTACAACCTGTTGCAAGATTCAAACCAAAACTGGCAACTGTTGCTAAGACTCCTGTTTCCCGGGCAACGGGTGAGTGTTGACCTTGGAGAAGTGGTTTGCTCTCTTTGTGTCAGGATAACTTTAAAGGGAAAGTCTTACGGAGGGACCATGTGATTTCCCCCCCCTGTTAGGTTTGTGAGTTTGTTTTTTTCGTCTTGCAGTGGGACCGTTGAGCTCGAGTGCACGGGGCAGAAAAAGAAAAGGTCTGCGAAGCAGTTTTAATGGAGTCTGGCTGTCTACCACAACGCAGGACCTGCAGGTCAGCCAATGCCTTCCAGCAAAAAAAACAAAAACAAAAACAAAAACACTACCGTCAACTGGTGCAAATTTTTATGCACTAATTTTGATGTTTAAGTTTCTGTGTTAAGTTAATTTTAGATTTAAAATAGAAGCATCACTAAGGAATCAGAGTTAATAGTTCAGCCTTATCCAGTGTTGTGATCTTTTATTGAGATGAGGACATTAGGAGAGCCACTTTTACCAAAAAAAACAAAAACAAAAGCCCTCAAAAAGCCACTCAATCATGTCCTCTTACTGAACGTCATCAAATTCAGCAAATACTGCAAATCAGACTGAAGAAAAACAGGTTTACCTTAATGCTGGGATGAGCAAGAACGCATTCATTTCCTTGACTTTCCTCACTTTATATTTAGAATTTGTAGCTGCTGTCCACTTTGTTTCTGACTGGGTCATTTCTGTAATTAAAATATTATTTTATTTATTTAATTAATTATTTAATCTAATTAAATTAATTAATTAATTTAATCTATTTAAAAGGCTCCATAATAATGTCTTTTATTTAAGCCTCGGTCACAAAGGTTCCTTCAAACGGTGGGTCCGTGCAAGACTCCCAGCTCGTATGAAATCTTTAGTTCATAGACATCCGTGGGAGGGGGGCGGGCCATAGTTTCCTACAGCCTTTGTAGGAACTCGGTATGACTGCCGTTGAATTCACAACGACAACCTGTGGTCCTATGGGATCCTGATGTAAAACTCACAGCTCGTTAGTCAGCAGATCCTACGGCTTTCGGCACATTTTGTCGGGGTATATACGTGTCCAATATCTCCAAACATCTGCGTCCTGATCCTCTCATGTGCTGGAATATTCATGGAAATGTTTGTAGTTTTCTAGATGACAATCATGGCGAGAAGACCACAGCTGCACCTTCTACAGCTGCAGGAAGGAGATCTAGTAGTTGTAGACGCTGCTTTCGATTGGCTGCAGCTGAGCGGCGCACGTATGACGTCCTTCCACCTTATGGTGTACTTCCTGAAGTATGCATGGAGATGCGTATTTTCGCCTTATGTATCTCCATTCAAAAGGTGTTCATGGGTCCCCTGAGAACAACTTCATGTGTTCTTGCGCCACACTTACAAGAACATAGTGCGTTGTTCTTTTAAGTTGTTTTTAAAGTGTTAATCCATCGGCTCTCCAACACGGCTTTCCATGGCGTGTTTGTAGAAAATCTCGGACATGATCACCGACCTGGCCACAAACTTACAGATGGGATACGAACACTGGATTCTTATAAGGCTGCCTCAAGGAGGCTGTAGGAAATGGTCCAAAAATCGTTCGTAGAGTGTTCGCAGCCGTTGGTACGGGTCATGTGACCGAGGCTTTGCAAAAGAAGAATAGGGTCTGGGAATGACCTTTGAACTGTGCCACAGGACGGCCATGTTGGCAGCTACAGAAGTGAGTATTCATCTACAAGTGAGAAAAGCAAATGAGCCTTATAAATAAATGTAGAATCTTATAAACAACCTGGAAAAACAAACAAATAGGCTGAAGGGAGCGTCTACATATCTGTTTCTGACTCTGAGAACTGATTAAAAAACAAAACAGATCCTGATGATCCTGAGGGGTCTGGGAGGTTCCCGCTGGATCAGGAGATCACTGATATATTTGATCACTAAAATTAAATTAAATTAAATTAAATTAATAAAATGAAATCAGACAATCACCAAAATTTTAAGAAGTCATTTCTTAAAACTTCAGAACAGTTGGTACCTTTCAGCCAGCATGATGTTATATTATATGATCCATCCATCTACTAAGTAGTCTAAGTCGGGAAGCGCAGACTTCCCTCTCCCCAGACACTTCGTCCAACTCATCATATGTTATATGACGTACTGTAAAATATAGACAAAGCTTTAGTTCAAAAGTGAAATCAAATACACCAAATATGGCGAAACCAATAAAAGCAAACTGATATGTTCACTCTTAGATCATCAGTTTACTCTAACTCAAGCAAAATAAAACAAAACAAAAACCAGTAATATCTTTTAAGTTCAATGTCGCTGCTAATGGAAAGAGGTCTGCCTACCTATGTAGGAACAATTGTGATAGTTCCCAGTGATCTTCACCTGTGTGAGGTTATGACATGCCACATGAGTGCTGGGTGGATCCTTGCAGTGATGACAAGACGAAAGCAACGGGGCTGGAGAGGCAACCAGGAAAAGAGAAGAAGGTGGGTTCCCGTGGAAACCAAAGATGGGAGGGGCCAGGAATAAAGCAGGCCATGTCACCTGACCACAGCAGAAAACAGGAAGTGAGAACAGAAGGTAAACGGCAGCAGGTCCTGCGGGAGGAGACACAGACTCCGGAGTCTGCGAGGACAACGTCCAGCTTATCTACTAATGAGAGAAGACCATGTGGAGGACCAGGTGTGTGAGGGAGAGGGATGTTAAAAGACCAATCTTATCAGCGTCTGCTCACACTGTCATCATTCATCAGACTAAAGTTAAACACAAACCTACAAATTTCTCTGGTTAAAAGTAAACAAATTATTTCTACTCACCTGTCTGTAGCTTTGTCATGATATTTTGTTTAACCTCAAGATTGTACATAAATACATGATAAAGATATGTGTTTTTCAGTATCTCTATACATATTTGGTTTCTGTCTGTATTTTAAATAAAAATGTCACAAATGTGCACTTTGGAGCATCAACTCTGGGGTTCCCAACTTAGAGCCTTGCGGATTTCCTCTGTCCTAGAAAAGCCGAAGGAGAAGCCAGTCGAAGAGCCTCGTGGGCCTGGGGTCTTTTTTTTTGTTGGAGGAGCCAACGGAGAGGAAATGTAAGTTGAACAATGTGAAGTCAGCGTTTTGGATTGTATCCAAAAAAAAAAAAAAAAAAGACCACCAGAAAGGTAAGAACATTTGTTTGGTGTAAGAAAAAAAAAAAAAAAATCATGACTTGGTCTGTTTACATTGAACAGGGTCCCGTCACTTCCCAAAACCCAGTTTTAGATGTAAAATTTAAGCTCTGATTTGTGATGTTGTTTAATGATAACTATGGTTGACATCCTTTAGAGTGAGCAATTACTGTGAGGGCAGAGGGTGGAAGAGGATTTACAACAAGAACAGGGAGGATTTCAGACTCAAGTGGTGTGAGATCAAATCATCAGCCACCTACAGCAGCTTCAGAGAAGGTACTCTGTCCACAAAAATCTTTTTTTTTTATGTCAGAGTCATTTAAATATTGTTCATGAGTCTGATGGCTGAGGGGAAGAAGCTGTCCTTGTGGCGGGAAGTTCTGGTCCAGATGGACCGTAGTCTCCTGCCTGAGGGGAGGGGCTTAAACAGGCTGTGTCCACGGTGAAAAGATTGACAACCTTATATGATTAAAAAAGAAAGCAATGATTTTCTAGCCTAAGATAACAAAAAAACAGATATTTGAAATAAAATGATGACTTTTCTTTCACATTTTGAAATGTATCAAATCCAGGTGAACAGTTGGTGTATCAAATTCCCAACAACATGGTGCTCACCACGAAGATTGGCCTCCTCAGCAGTCTGCGGGAGTACGAGCGAGTTAGCAGCAAAGTCAAACATGGTCTTGGACGCAGGTAAACTGGATGCTTGTTTTTCTTTCTTTTTCTGTCTTTGAAATGAATCTCTTCCCCATAGAAGTTTATAAGTAGGGTTGGATGATGAGGCAGAAAAAAAAGATCATAATGTATTTCTCCATATTGTGTGGTATCGATTTTTAGAACATTTTTTTAAAATACTGACAGTTTTATTTTATTATTTAGAAGTTGACTGGGAAGGTTTGGGCACCAAAACTAGACAGATTCAGCTGCATGTAGAACATCAGCACAGTAAATAAAAACACTCCTGCTCCTCTTGTTGGATGTGTCCAGGTCTTCCTCATGAACAGGAAGTGTTCGGATCTTCCTCACCAGCAGGAAGTGTTCGGGTCTTCCTAACGAGCTGGAAGTTTTCGGGTCTTCCTCACCAGCAGGAAGTGTCCGGGTCTTCCTCATGAACAGGAAGTGTTTGGGTCTTCCTCATGAACAGGAAGTGTCTGGGTCTTCC
>JAOWBL010000022.1:246041-258507 GCA_028564865.1 Zenarchopterus dispar | reverse complement strand
GACACATGACAACAGCATGGGTCAGAGGACAGGGACACACACACACACACACACACAGGTGAGGATAAATACACACACTATGAGTTTTCATGAGGTGTGAATGTCAAATCTTTGATCGTCGTGAACTCTGACTGAAGTCATAAACGAACTCTTCTCTGCTCTTGTACATCTGGATTATTTTCATTAAATTAAACTTTGACTGAAGTGAAAATACGTAAAACTAGAGACAAAAAAAAAACAAACAAAAAAACTCCACTTTGTCCCTTTAATGAATACGATTTTCCATCATTTGTCATCTGTCTCTCAGCTAGCAGATAAATAAACGTGCTCAGCGACTTTCTTGACTCAACCGGCAGGAACTTTACAAATAAAATGGCTCAGCTTTTAAAAAGCTTTTAAAAAGCTTTTAAACTCAGGAATTTATTTATGGGAATGAGCAGGGTCAGTGGAAGATTGAACGCTACTTAACCTATGAACCGTGCCGCTGCGTCGTTTCCTGGATCACCTGTGTGGAGCCTTATAAAGGTTTTACTGCCAGCGACACACATCTGGGACATTTTTTATATTTAGCCCAGGTGACATAAAACTAACACGGAAAGACTAACATTAAACATCTCGTCTTTGATGGTTGGTTGATTCAACTGAATATAGGCTGAAAAGGATTTCCAGATCATCGCATTTTGTTTTTATTTACATTTCATACAACGACCCGACTTCATGAAGACTGGAGAAATTCTCGGGTTTCTGTGAAGATGCATTTAGGGAGAAACAGGAACAAAAAGATGCTTGAACAAGTTTTATCTTCAAACTTTAAAGAGGAAGTAAAAAAAAAAAAAAAATCCGTGGAAAATTCAACTTCAGTCTTCTCTCGACTAAACTTCCCACTGCTTCACAGTTTGGGATTTTTTTATTATTATTATTATTTTAAATATTTATTTCATTTAGAATCTATTTTCCTAAAGTGACAAGAGAAAGCGTGTGAACTCTTTGGAGTTCTTAATTTTCTAAAATAAATGTGATTTCCCACAAATAAATGCGAGTGACGAGCTTAAGCTGATCTTCCTAGAAGTCGGCGCCGGTCCAAGATGACTCCATGAGTTCAACGTAAAAGTTTCATCTGAGTAAAGAAGGACTCGTAAATAACGGCTAAAGGCTCGAGGACGTCGCTGGAACAAGCAAACATCCACGTTTGTGTCTCTGCTGCATGAAAGTCGCTGAACACGCCGACATCACAGAGAAAACCGCTTTATTTAAGTTTATTAAAATATCTTAGAGGATAATATCAAGGTGGATATCAGGCGGAAGATGCTCAGTCAAGGTTGGGTGATTAAAAACAAACAAAACTACCCCAGAACGGCTTCAGAAAAACTAAATCTGAGTCCAGACTTTGAGCTCACGGAGATGCTGCAGAATCATCTCCAGATCTGACAAACGTGTCTCAGCTGCAGGTTCAGTAAATCAGGAATGATTTAAAACAAAAAAACTCAGATGAAGAGCAAGTACACGTACGTGGCTGAAGTAACTACTGACTCCAACAGGTTCACTTACTTTTCCTCGTCACTGTCAGTCATTAAAAAAAGGTTTGAACTCATTTACACGTCTAAGACGAACACGTGCCTTTAAAGTTCTCAGATCTACGTGCAGGAAGGAGTTAAATCTTGTCTTTGAGTTACCTGCTTCTCAGATGTTTGTATGTTGCACAGTACTGTGCATGTGCGTGTGCATGTGCGTGTGCATGTGCGTGTGCATGTGTGTGGGTCCCATGCTCTTACTGACCTGGGCTGGAGGTGCCTGGAGTGGCAAGGGCGGCCCCTCGGCCTCGACTCACCAGCAGGGCCTCCTGGTTCTCAGCCAGAGCTTGCTTCGCCAGGTAGCGCTCCCTCTTGATCTTCAGCTCCAAGGACTCGGGAACGTCGGGGACGATCCAGTCGATGGCTCGCAGCACGAAGAAGACGACATGCTGGAGGAGACCGCAAGAAAGCTCTGATCAAACTGTTGGGTTCAAATTTGAAAGATATCAGATAGAAAAAAGCTGAAAATCAGAGGCACAAAAAAAACAAAAAACAGGAATCTCCTTAAAAGTAAATTTAAGGATATATGTGTGGGACATAATATATAATTAAATACATAAAACAGATGCAAAGCAGCTCCCTTCATACCTCAAACGCAATGATAAAACCAAGTCGGACGGCGAGGAGTTCCCAGTAGAAGAGAGTGTAGTTCCCCTCGTTGTCTCTGAAGGCTTTGTATCTAAAAGTTCAGTTTAAAAGTTAGTTAATTAACTTTTGTGTGTTTGTCTGTGACGACACAATGAGAGAAGATGAAATCAGCCTGGACAGTTTTAAACGGGAGTAACACCGCCCCCTGTCGGTCAAATGTATATTTAAAAAAAAAAAGATAAAAGTCTGGACGGGGAACCGATCCAAACCGATCCAAACCGGTCCAGAGAGGCCTTCATAGACCTGTGAGGCAGGATCGTGCTGAAGGACAGACTCTTACAGACGGAAATGTGGTGAGGAGAGAAAAAACAGGGTTTTAGTTATAAAGTGGTTAAAAAGAAGCCTCCCCTCACTATTAAAAAACAAACAAACAAAAAAAAACATCTCAGTAAGTCACCGATTATGAGAAGGAAAATGTCTCAACTTAACGAAACAAAGATGTAACTATTTGGGAAAAAACTGTGAACACTGTAATTCCACCCAGACAATCATAAAAGTAGTTTGTTGTTCAGAGACGAGGATGCTGTCACCTTCACCGCCATGTTCAGGGTCACGGTCCTGGGTGGGAACGAAGCAGGATTCAGGAGGTCGTGGACTGGTGTGGACTGGTGTGGATTGGTGTGGACTGGTGTGGACTGGTGTGGACTGGTGTGGATTGGTGTGGATTGGTGTGGACTGGTGTGGATTGGTGTGGATTGGTGTGGACTGGTGTGGACTGGTGTGGATTGGTGTGGATTGGTGTGGACTGGTGTGGATTGGTGTGGACTGGTGTGGTTTGGTGTGGACTGGTGTGGATTGGTGTGGACTGGTGTGGACTGGTGTGGACTGGTGTGGTCAGAGATTACACGTGAGCAGAACATCTCTGAGGAGAGCTGGAAACAGCCGTCAAGCTCCGTCTTTGTTAAGATGGAGGATGGTTTGTGGATTTATCTGTTTTTGCTCTTTTTACCCGTACGGTTAGTTATGTTTATAGAGTTTCTCAGGAATTATATTTAGCTCAACAAAATACCATTTACGAAGCGAAATGACAGAAAGTTTGAGTCTTTTAAACACAACAGAATGTGAGATAAATGAAAAGATTAAAAAAAAAAACAACTTTCCAGATGCACTTAGAAGACAGGCTGGTTTTGACGTTTTCATTTCATGACTTTTTCAGGAATCAGACCGGAGCCTGGTGTACCTGCACATGGGATACTCAGTGTAATTCAACGGGGCGTACGCCAACGTGAAGTTGACGTAACCATGGAGACTGTCATCAAACCGGTACTGGTAGAGCAGGCGGGGTAGAAACTCTGACGTGAAGGCGATCAGGAACGCCTGGGGAGAGACGAATAAGGATGCTTTTGTTTGAGAAACATGATGTTTTTTTTTAAAAAATGACATTTTTTTAAGGAATAACTACCCACGTTGGCGATGACGGACAGATGTGACAGCGCCTCCAGGATGTTGAACCAGACCCCGATGTTCTGAGCGCGCTCGGCCACCGGCCGCCGATACTCGCACACAAACTTGTGGGCGTCCAGGCGGATCTCCACCCAGTTGTTGAGGAGCGCAAAGAGGGGGGCGAGGGGGAACGCCGCCACGAAAATGGTGATGAACCCAAACTGGAGGACTGCGGGACAAAGCGAGGAGGTCAGAGGTTAGGAAGGAAAAAAAAACAACCTCGTTGAGATCCCGAATTTCTTCGTGGAGGACACAGCTTTGGATAAGCACCCATTTCCAGATACTCCTCAAACAGGCCGGCGCACTCGACCAGCTGGTAGTCTTCCTCCCAGCGTTTGGGCTCCCCGGACCCGTCACTCCCCAGAACGTTGGCCAAGGTTTTCCTCTGGCGCCAGGCCTTCACTTTCCTGCAGAGAAACAAACATTTAAACCGGGAAAAAAAAAAAAAATTTAAAAAACAACTACACCCACCCACAACTGAACACCAGCCCACAGCACCGAGACCTCCACAAAGCTCATATAACCGGGACGAAGTCTGAAAACTGTCAGAATGGCGCCTCACAAATGACCTCTGACCCAACACCACCAAAAGATGCTCATCATCACGTCGCTCCTGTCCTGCAGCAGCTTCCCATCAAACGTTGCATCGATTATATTCTTCTTCTGCTCACTTTCAACGCCATCCACGGCTTCGAACTCTGACATACCAACACGCCATCTCAGAGTCTCGTGTCATCGTCCTCCATCCAGCTCACGGGTCCGGCTGCTCGTGTGGACCTTCAGCTGTTCTGGTCCTCATCTATGGAGTTCTCTCGTGCATCACGTACACTGACTCTCTTCAGACGTTTAAATCCCGGCTGACGACCTTCTCTTTAAAATCACTTCAAGGTTTTAAAGAGAAGGTACCTTCAAAGAAGAAGAAGAAGAAGGAGGAACCTGCCTCCTTATGGATCAGAGAAATGGCAGTGAAGAGTATCTCTAGATCCAAGTTTTTGGACCTTCATGGACTGTTAACACGCTGCTCTGGTGAAGACATCTCAGAAGAGGTTGTTAGAGCCACCCTGTGGAAGCGCTATTTGTTTTCACTGAAAAAGAACCTGATAGTGGACACATCCAGAACCTGCTCCCATCCAGGTGACCACCTCCTGTCCCTCTGGACGATACTCCGGGTCCATCGATGCTCGTAGTCACTCAGCCCTGAACAGTACCTGTCCTCTGACAGTCAGAACCCACCTGTCCAATAATCAGTGATCCCCCTGATGATGGACAGAATATTGATGATATTCTGTTCAATCATTTGAACTCAGGTACAGGACAGACTTGTTCCACCTTTCATCTCAAGTTTTCATTTACTTTGACTGGAGCTGTGGGGGCGGGGTGCAGAAAGGGGAATATCTGGCATTTTAAAATTTTTATTGGGATTTTTACCTTTTTAGAGCTATTTTTTTTTTTACAAATAATAATCTTTGTTTGTCTCATGAAACACACCAGAACTTGTCCTCTGTTTTTAACCCATCACTAGTTACAAACCCCCCGGGATTAAACCCCCATCCTCTACACCCAAACCCACCTCTGTAACCACTATGCTACCACTCCCCCACCCACCATCCTTCACGAGAACATGCTTCAGGTGCTGCTGTCTCTGACTATACCTCAAAAAAGGCTGCAGGTAAGCAAGTCTGGGCATCCACTAATTCACTTTCATTTCTACGAACCAGTTGTATTTTTTAATTTTATTTTTATTTTTGGAAGGTTCCTTGTTATGATCTTTCTACTTTCATTTATGTTGGTATTAAAACCCGTCTTAAAACCCATTTTTATTCTTTGGCTTTTAACCTCAGTGAGACTTAGACTCCTTATTTAATCTTGGGAATTTTAATTGGTCTTATTGGAGTTGAATTTAAATTGTTCTTATGTTCTCTTATTTTATTCTCTTTTTAAATTTGTTTTTTTTTTCCAATTCAATTCAATTTTCAATTCAATTTTATTTATAATTCACAACAAAAGTCGCCTCCAGGCGCTTCACACTGTAGGGTAAAGATAAAACAGTGTTACAAGGAAAATCCCAACAATCCAATGATCCCCCATGAGCAAGCACTTGGCGACGGTGGGAAGGAAAAACTCCCTTTTAACAGGAAGAAACCTCCGGCAGAACCAGGCTAAGGGAGGGGCAGCCATCCACCTGGACCGGTTGGGGGTGAGGGAACAGAGAAGACAGAAAGGAGAGCAGAGAGAGACACATGCTATGGGAGAGAGAAAACAACATTTTTTGTTTCTTATAATCCCTTTTAGTTCTTAGTTTTCAATTATGCGCAGCACTTTGTTTCAGCTGTGGTTATTTTTAAAGTGTTTTATAAATAAAGTTGGCTTGGCGTTGAAAAAAGCCTGATATTGTTGACACTGTTGAGGAGAGGAAGGTCTCTCTGTATCTAAAGCAGAAATCACCTCCAAAAACTCAAACATTGTTATAAATGAAAAAACGTAAAAGTTTTCAGTCAGGTCCGTTTTTCCCCAGAAAGCCCCACTGGCAGGTGACGTGCACGTGTGGAAACTTACGGTATGATGAACTCCTGAATGTTGTTGATGAGCTGCTTCCCCACCATGATGATGAAGAGCTGTTCAGCCAGTTCAATGAGGCAACCTCCAGGACCGCACTGTGACAGGAAACCAAACGTGGACCATGTGCAGTAGGAGTCATCTGTCAACGTTTCCCAAAGGAAACTTTACAAAAGTGTTGAAGAAAAGACTCACGTCTTCATTTCTCATCCCAAACAAGGTCCCATAGTTCGTCGGGTAACCCACAAACCTGGTGGCACAGAAGGGAGTGCAGCTATTAAACTTTTTATTTTTTCCCCCAGTGGGGTCTTCATTTCATCCACTCGCTAACGTCTCACCTTCCTTTAAAGAAAGCGACGTAGAAAGGAGACGAGTAGAAGTTGACAAACTGGAAGATGAACACTTTGAAGGTGAAGGCGTTGTCATACTGGGTTTGTGTCCTGTGCATCTCTGCAACACAAAGATGGGAAACGTTGTTCATAATTTACCTTCATTTTGTCCTCCAGAGAGCTTTGACTCACCTCAGACCACTTATTTTAGCGACGGTGTTAAATATAACGTAAGATGTAAAGTTAGATGTAGTGAGCGGATCTATTATCTTCACCTTCTCTGTGATAAACTCTGATTTGATGGAAAATCGAGTTTTGGAGCGCTGGGAAAGCGGCGCTGACTCTTACCCCACTTGGTGAGCTGCTCAGCTAACGCGGTGTACACCTGCCCCATCAACAGGATGAGGCCCAGATTCACAACGCTGCTGGAGATGTTGGCTATGGTCGCCGCCTGGAGTGGGGGGTGGGAGGTGGGGGGTGCAGTCAACACATGAATGAAAGCTCCACACAAACACACGTCTAGTTCGGTGGTCTTCAGGCCTGGTCCTCAGCACTTCCTGTCCTCCATGTTTTAGATGTCTCCTTGCATCGACACACCTGATTCTAATTAATCGATCATCATCAGCTTGTCATCAAGGTATGAAAAAATCTGTTAATGATACAGTCATTTGTATCTGCATGTGCTGACGCAGGGAAACATCTGAGGACCACGGTTGAAGACCTAGAACATGGTCTCTTTTACCTTGTTTTCCTGATTTAGACATAGTTTCACCTTTTATCAATAATTCAGGTGATCAGCGTTGTGCAGCGCAGGGTCTGAGGTTAAGAATTAAAGGTTTACAGAAGATGTAGAAAACATCTCGACTTCTTCATTCAAGGCAAAACAGAAGTCTCAGAAATATCTTGAGCATAATTACAGGACGTCACGAGACTGATATATTCTTACGTCGGTGAATTGAATACTAGTTATCTGCAACTTAAATACAAAAAAAATCATCTGTGGTCTCACACAAATTCAAAGTCTGAAACTATTTATTTTTTGTGTGTTGTCAGCCTGACACCTGAGCTACTTGTTGATTATACACCTCTGCTACGCGATTGTTTATTAGGATGTATTCTTGAGTGACCAGAAAACACAATATTTTGCATAATAATTCATCAAATTCAAGCAAAACTGGACAAAAAAAAAAAAAAACTGACTGAACTGAACTGGTTTTAAGTGGACTTGTACTGAACTTGTTCACTTTCTTTGTGAAGTGACCTGAGATGACCTGGGACAGCAGCCTGATAGATCAGACACGTCTAGAAAAATGTAGGAGCTGAAAATGAGTCATAAGGGGCGGGGACAACGTATCAGGGGGCGGGGCCAACTCTTGATCATCGAACTGTCCTTACGCACAGTTGCTACCGTTTCGACCAATCAGAGCAACGAAGAAGATGACGTAGCCAGAGCGACGGAAACGAGTCGACAGGAGAGTTTGTTGTGTAAAAGAGTAACTTAAACTTTTGTCGTAGCCTGTTAGCAAAAGAAAAATAATAATTAAAGTGGTGTCTTCTTTTTCAAATTTTTTTAAAGGAAAAGTCTTTAACTGTTGATGGCAAAGTCGATAAAAATCCTCACCTTCAGCCATCTACACTGTTTACATCCAGATTACAACGTCGCTGCTCATCATGTTAAACCCACCCGGAGATCCTCTGCAAAGACCGATTTGATTGGCTTCCCGTGACTTTTAGGCAGTGATCTCTATTACTGGATTGGACGTTACGTGACTTTTGACGTGTCAACAGCGCCGCCATTTTGAAAAGTGCTTCTTTCGTCCGCAAGCTAGGCGGCTAGCAGCAACAGCTAAGGGAATTATCGTTCTAAAGGCATCTACCGTTTTGCTTTTGGCTGCTACAAGTATGCTAATGAACACGTCAGACAGCAGGGCATCTCCTTTCACAGGTAAGTAGTAATTTTTATGTTTAGTCATATTTAGATATTATACCACATAGTGCTTCAGTAATGCAAAGTTGAATCAGGCTGACTATTTATTTATCACGAACGAGGTAAAATACACGCTTATTTGAGGCCTATACTATTGACAGCAGTTTGTTTACATGTGAACTAGCACTCTTCAAAATGGCGTCGCTATGCGCAAGTCACCTTCAACGCTAGCCAACATGATCTGTCCAGTCCAGTAATAGAGATCATTGCTTTTGGGCTCGTGGTACATCTATATTTCTAGTTTACTGGGATAGTGCTTTACATGTTGAAATGAAATGAAAAGAATTGAACTGAATTTAATTTAATTTGAAAGAACTGATCTGAATTCAGCTGAATAGCACTAGACTAAACTGAACTGAGAACAAATTAAATTCAGATTTCCCCTCCACAGCAGCTGTTTGGTTTCCACAGACCTCAGTACGCAGCACAGGGCTCCCTGTGTGGTACATCATCACACTGATGATACCACGGCACATGACCACCGTCACCAGGAAGATTATCACCACGCACAGCTGAGGAGAAAAAAAAGGGAAAAGTTAGAAAATTATTATTTTTGGTGAACTTTATTTAGTAAAAAATAATAATAAATTATCAACACCTAATGGCTCATAGCCAATGATAAAAGTGTTTTAAAAAAAGTGTATCCATCAATTTTTACATCCAACATTACATTTTGCTCCAATGTTACATAATAATTCTGGATTGTTGTCAAGGTTCAAAATAAGCATCAAACTTCTCCTTTTCATGGAAATACAGAGTTTCCAAGACTAATCTTGGAATCATAAGCACAGTAACGTTATGATTTCATGTAAAACCCTGCAGGCCTATTAAGCTCAGCTCCTGGATTCATTATAACAAAAAGGTCCAGTTACCGCTGAGTGGAACGGATCAGAGGTGAGAACCTCTCTTTATCATAAGGATTACAAAAATAAAAGCTCAAGAGACACAAAGAAAAAACTGACAGAAAACTAAGATAATGAGACCAATCAATTTTAGTCATTCTGTAAAACTATAAAAGCTTTTTTTCTATCCTCTACACTAAAAAAAGCAACTGGAAGTCGAAATTAAAATTGTGACATATCTGTCATTTCATGTGTTATTGCAATCTTACATTTATAAATTAGATCAACATTGACAGAAATATGAATACAGACAAAACGCTTTTACCTAATTAAGATTATAGATGTTTAAAAACAGCAGATGGACCTCACCATCAACACGATGACCATGGACCCGGTGAACATGCGCGACAGCCTGGTCTTTTCTGGGAAGTAGGGCTCCTTGACCCCCGTCACTGGGTTTTGCTCCATCGTTGGGGCCATGGCTGCAAACTCCGGCCGAGGACGCTCCTGAAGAAACAAAGTGATGACGTGAAACCATGAAATGTAACTACATGGTACCAGAACCAAAAAAAAAACAAAAACAAAACAAAACTGTGAGACCTCCTCTTCATGAAAGTCCATGCAGTCCCAGTGGTGAGCCAGGGTCGCCATCTTTCGCTTCCAGTACTCCAGAAAGGTCACGGCCCAGAAGGACATGAACACGCTGAAGAAAACCGTACCTGGATGATCAAACAGGTAGCCCAGCTGCAACGCACGAAGACACAACACAAACTCTCAGGCCTGTTCGCACTGCGATTCTCAGGTGGAGGAGTTAAAGGACTGAACGCTCTTCACCTTGGCCATGGTGCAGATCTCAGACATGTTCCAGGCCTTACATGTTTTACAGAGTGGACACATCAGATAATTCGCTCCGCTGCCACAGATTTCCTCGCTGACAGACACACAGATGCAGACAAGTTACATCGAAAAGAAAACAAACAAACGTCACATGTTCAGATCAGTCTGATTATTAATTAAAAAACATATAAAGACATAAAATATACTCAAAGTTAAAAATGCGAGAGCTATGGGGTTGGTTAAATTAATATAAATGTAAACCCACAAAATAGATATTCAATTATGATTTTAAAAAGCTCATGTATGTAAATAATTCTCCCAGCTTCCTGCATTTTTCATGTTCTTTAAATCATTTACTACAGTCCTGAAATCTTGATTACACGTGCAGTTTATAATTTAAAAAATCCTGCGTTCACTTGAAATATACTTCCCCATCTTACTGAGATATTTTACTCCTCTATCAGAGTGGTTTTCTGTCACGACAGACTCCCTCACCCGTCTCCTAGTCAGAGGTTTGATCTAGATAGTGGACTAATGAACATCAGAGTCAGACTTTTGGTTTCCATTTCCAGGATATTGACTTGTCTTCTAATCTCTTCAATCTTGACTTTTACATCGCTGTGAGATTATATTTCTGCCAATAATACAAATATATGAGTAAAAAACTAAAATGACAATATGATAAGCATACACTTACTCTAAAATACAGCCCAAATATGTATAATAAACCTAGAACAAACTCATCCCATGGCGACTAAATATTTATGTTTGTCTTTATCCTGAATAGACTTTGGTGTTTTGTTTCTGTTTTCACAAATTTAACATTGTTTAAAGTAACTTCAAAATAAATGTAACTTTCAGTTTATTTTCTCAGAAATCCCAGTTTGCCTTAGAGGAAAAGTTATAATAAGCTTATTTGCTTTCTGTCAGAGAGATGTCAGATAAGTAGATCAATACTAATTCTGTTCAATACTAATTCTGTGCTTGGACGTTGAGTGCTGAAGGACGGCTGGGAACCAGATACCTGCTGTGGCCTGGAAGTGCAGGTTTTCATGCAGTTATGAGCAGGAACAATGAAACTGGCTCCCAAATCAAATCAAATATCATTACAAGGAAATCGTGGTTCTGGGTGATTTGAAATATGTTACTGATGTCAGAGTTGGTAAATTATGAAACACAGATTTTTACATACAAGACTGGACTGGACTTTTCTCTTCATGCTCAGACTTCCAAGTCGCAGTCCCGTCATCTCCAAAAAATACTCAGATTACTCTGCAGTTGTGGGGTGTGTCAGTGATGGAGTGTTTTTGTCCACCAGTGGTGTGGGGACAATCATCTCACCTTGAATGTGGGAGATGATTGTGGATTTTAGAGGAGCGGGGACTAAGTCGAATTGTTTTTCCATCGTAGGAGAAGAAGTGGAGATGATGGAGGAGTATAAATATGTCGGTGTTCACCTGGACAACAGACTAGACTGGAGATAAACACTGATGCTGTTTATAAGAAAGCACAGAGCCGACTTTACTTCTTAAGGAAGCTCAGGTCCTTCAGCGTTTGCAGCAAGAAACATCTTCATTCATCTGCTGGAGGAGCAGGATCAGAACCAGTGATCGAAAGAAACTGAACGAGCTGATAAAGAAGACCGGCTCTGTTCTGGAGACCATTCTGGAGCTTCTAGAGGTGATTGTATAAAGAAGGACACTCCATGAAATTAAGAAGATCATCAATAACCCTGATCACCCTCTTCACAACACAGTGATCAGGTAACAGAGTGTCTGCAGTCAGAGGCTTCTTCAGATCTGCTGCAACACAGACCGCGACAGGAGATCCTTCAGGAGATCCTTCAGACTGCGACAGGAGATCCTTCAGACTGCTACAGGAGATCCTTCAGACTGCGACAGGAGATCCTCAGACTGCTACAGGAGATCCTTCAGACCGCTACAGGAGATCCTCAGACTGCTACAGGAGATCCTTCAGACCGCTACAGGAGATCCTTCAGACCGCGACAGGAGATCCTTCAGACTGCAACAGAAGATCCTTCAGGAGATCCTTCAGGCCGCTACAGGAGATCCTTTAGACCTCTACAGGAGATCCTTCAGACCGCTACAGGAGATCCTTCAGACCGCTACAGGAGATCCTTCAGACCGCGACAGGAGATCCTTCAGACTGCGACAGAAGATCCTTCAGGAGATCCTTCAGGCCGCTACAGGAGATCCTTTAGACCTCTACAGGAGATCCTTCAGGAGATCCTTC